>VYZT01056691.1:0-52751 GCA_013400735.1 Pomatostomus ruficeps | reverse complement strand
AAGGAAGGAAGAAGTGCAGCCCGTGGGATCGCTGTCACTGCACCGGCCCCTCCAGCAGCCTCCCGGGAATCCCAGCTCCGCTCCCAGCCCTGCCCAGGGATGTTAGAGCAGGGGCAGGGAGAAAATCCCTGGCACCAGCACAGGTTTTGGCTTTGCTAGTAACACCGGGATTTTATGGGACACCTGTTCCCTCCCGGAGGGCCTGGACCAGCTCCCTGGTCTCCCCAGGACAGCTATTCCTCCTCAGCAAGCGCACGTCTCTCTCGGGTTTTGTGTTTTCCATCTCGTTCCTCACTCGGCCCCGGGGTGAGGGGAGAGGGGGGGTTTGAGGTGTGTCCCCACCTTTCCCGCAGCAGCAGTGGGGGAGGTGACTTACGTCTATCGAATGTTCCCGCTGCAGGAGCCTCCTGGTGTCCTTGTCGTGGTGGTTGAGCGCCGTGTCACAGTTTTGTGGGCCAGGTGAAGAGTTTTCTGATTGGTTTTTCTGACTGTGCTCCACAGGGATGCTCCCGTCTGCATCCACCACATCCAGCTCCTTTTCCAGCTCCTCCATCTCCTCAGGAGACAAAGTAGACAATAAATTGTCTATATCTGGATCTTCACTAACTTGTCGCCGGTACTTGGCCACTTTGGACATCTTGGCTCGCTGGCGAGACACGGTGGCGGTTCTGTGGTACCCAAAGCAGGAGAAAAAAAAGAAGCCGAAGCTCCAAGGCTGCTCCCGAGCGGCAGCAGGTGCTGAAGTGTTAAATCTCAGCAGCTCTGCAGCCCCGGAAATAGTGGTTATCCTGAGGGGACACCCCTCGGTCCAAGAGTTGGCCAATAACAGGATCCAGTTGCGGTTCGGACGCTGGGAAGCCAATGGAGCCCGGCGGGAGGCGGGGAATGGTGCTATCAGAGGAGCCTGAAACCCGAGGACATTCCAGGGAACCATGCACAGCTACATGACCAAATTTAGTCCGAAGCATTTCGCCTTTTAAAGGCAATGGGCCAACCCAGTGAGAAAACAAGGAAAAATGCACCAGCAGGCAGGCTAGGGATGGGGGGGTGGGGGAGGCAGCCCCAGCCTGTGCCATGGGGGCGGGGGGGCTACTAAAGTGGGCAGCATGGCTACGAAGGGATGGGGGGAGCCTCTTCTGTGACAATGACAGCTCTTGGCTGAAATCAGCAAGGAAGCACCCACTGCAGAGGAACTTTTCCTCTTTATCCCGCTGCAGTCTGGGGTCGGTGCCGTTAGCCAAAGCACTCAGCCCCTCGGAAAAGAGGTAGAGGTGGTGGTGTTGAGGCAGTTCCATCGGGAGGGATGGGGGAAGCAGGTATCGGATGCTCCCGGCTCTGCAGATCTGACACCCCGGGGATTGTCAGGGCTCCTGCTGACCCCGAGGGGCTGTTCCTGCAGCTGCTCTTCATCACACACTCCCACTTCCCCTCCCTAAGCCCCAAAGACATCCCTCCTTCTGCACAGATTAAATTCCTGAGTCTCCCCTGCTCCTGGCCCAGGCAGTGCCCTAAGCCTGGGCTTTGGCTAGTGGCACCAACTTTCCATCTCCCTAATCCATATAGAAGCTTTACTGGGACCTGGGAGTTCTCCTGCAGGGACAGGAGGACGCAGTCTATTCTCTCCAAGTTTCCAGGCAGCTTTACCCCATGTCCAGAATTTTGTACCCATTTGTTATCCTGCCAGCTTCATCCTGGTTTTCTTCATCCTTTATCAAGCTCCTACTATTTACTGCCTGCTCTCAGGCCTCTCTCTGCTTATCCAGTCAAGGAGCCCTTTGGTCTTTTTTGACAAAATAAGCTCTCCTAGGATTTTCCTCAGCCTAATCACCTCCTCTGCCTGTCTTCCTGGCCAGATCCCATCCTGTACACAGGCACCATGTGCTCCAGGTGAGTCTCCCAGTGCCGTGTGTAACAAACTAGACATTCCCCATCCTGTCAGGAAATGTACATTCTTGGTGCATTCCAGGATTTCCTTTATCTCCAGCACTGCAGTAGCCAGGTCCTGCTCATATCCTTCTTATGATTCACCAGCACGGCTGAGATTTTTTCCCAGATTGTAGAAGAAACTGTTTGGTTTCGTTTCCAAGTGTACAAACTTAAACAGTGCTGTGGTGGATTCCATCCCCATCACTTCTGTTTCCCTGATCCTGCAACCCTGGTCTTGGTGCTCACTTGCACTGGGAGGGACACAGCCATTCTCTTCCCCAGCTGGCCTCAGACACAGAATCATGGGATGGTTTGCATTGGAAAGGACCTTAAAGCTCACCACGTTCCACCTCCCTACCATGGGCAGGGACACCTTCCCCTAGACCAGGGTGCTCCAAGCCCCACCCAGGTTGGCCATGAACACTTCCAGGCAGGGAACAGCCACAGCTTCTCTGGACACCCTGTGCCAGGGCCTCCCCACCCTCACAGGGAAAAATTTCTTCCCAATATCCCATCTAACCTTGCCCTGTGTCAGTGGGAAGCCATTCCCCCTTGTCCTGTCACTCCAGTTCTTGATGAAAAGTCCCTCTCCATCTTCCTTGACTGTCCTTTCCCACCACTGCCACAGCTGAGGCTGAGGGCAACAGAAACCACAGTGAATTTAGTGTTTGGTGTCCATTTGGTGCCATCTTTGCCTGAAGAAGCCAAATGAGTGTCTTGTTTGTTCCACCTTAATACAGCCCTGGACCCCTCTAAGGTCCTATCCGATCACTTTTCAGGATACAAGACTGGAAATGTTTTAACACAGTGTGTTTTGGAAGAGAAATTTGAGTTACAGAGTCTGGGGATGGAAGAAATTAACTGACAGGAGGGTGGACCTAGATGGGTGTCAGGCTGTGCTCCCAAGGAACAAGAGACAGGACAAAAGGAAATGGCCTCAAGTTGCATCAGTGAAGGTTTAGGTTGGATACTGGGAAAATTTCTTCCCTGAAAGAATTGCCCAGTCCTGGCACAGCTGCCCAGGGCAGTGGTGGAGTCCCCATCCCTGGAGGAATTTACTGGGTTAGTGGTAGTTCTGGGGGAACATTGGACTTTATGAAGGCTTTTCCAACCTAAACAAGTCCATTAGGCTATTCTGTTAATGTCCAACCCTTCAGTATTTCTCCTGTGTTGTTCTGCTCAGTCATCATGTGCTTATAAGAAGTTAGCAACAAACTGGAAGCTCATTTCCCAACTGGAAAGCACACAACAAAAAGGTAGTGAGAAATCACATCTTTCTGTCTGCTTCTCCTTGGAACATTCCAAACATTCCCAGGTGTGCCACCCCTGGCTCCAGGGACAGGACATGTAGACAGCCCCAGGGACAATCTGCAATGCTAAGCCAGAGAAAGAATCCTTCTACTTGAAAGGGAAATCTGGAATTTTCTCTGCCTGCCTTTCCTTCATAGTAAATCATTGCAAACTTTCCCATGTTGTAAATTGGTTTTCAACAGAATAAAATCACTATCAACACCTTGATAAAATCTCTATTCTGTCATTCCTGAAACTTGATTTCTGTGATGAGAAGTACCATACATCAAATTCCCTAAGAAGCTGTGAATGTGGCCTGGGAGACTCCACCTTTCTCATGAAGTATCACCCATCCTTTCCTGATCCAGGAGTCCACATCTGCTGCACACTCCTCCCCTTTGCCGAAGAGCCAGGCAGAGGCAGCAAAGAGCATAGTTTTGTGGGGAAAATTAGCATTAGCAGGAAATCTGGGAGAGAAGCAGGGGACACCCTAAACTTGTCATGGTTTAGAGTGGATGATCTCACTACAATTTATCTTGGCTGTCACACAGCCCTCTTTACTAGGATATTGGCACAGTTCTGTTAGACCATATTCCACAGGGTTCTTGGGGCTGTAGAAAGAAAACACTAGAAAGAAATTTTGTGTTTTCACCCCAGTATAAGAGGAGCTCTGGATTTGTCTGCACTGACTGGTTCTTCATGGGCTATCAACAACTGGGACTGGGGATGCGTTTGGGGACCCTTGGGCTATGCTGTGGAGCTGGTTCTAGCCACCATGGTGTGGAATAGTGAAGTACAGAATCCCAGAACCCCAGAATTGTTGGGCTTGGAAGGAACCTCTGCAGATCACCCAGTCTGACCCCATTGCCCAGGCAGGGTCACCTGGTGACACAGAAACACCTCCAGGTGGGTTTGGAGTATCTCTAGAGAAGTAGACTGCACACCCTCCCTGGGCAGCTGTTCTAGTGCTCTGCCCTCCTCTATGGAAGTTCTTCCTCATGGTGAGGTGGAACTTCCTGTGGTTTAGTTTATGGCCATTACTTCTCATCCTGTCACTGGGCACCACTGAAAAGAGTCTGGCATTATCCTCTGACACCCCTTGGAAATATTTGTCTGGATTGATGGGATCCCCTCTCAGTGTTCTCTGGACTAACCAGGCCCAGCTCCTGCAGTCTCTCCTCATCAGAGAGATGGTCCAGGCCCCATGTGGTTTGGAGCAGTGGGATACAGTGTAGTTTGGCACACAGGAGCTCCTGGCAGCTCTGAATCAGTCAGTCCCAGATTTATCAGGATCCCATCTCCATAGCAACCAACACGTCAAGAGCAATAATGAATATTTTCAAACCACTCGCTTTGAAGCACCACAACAAGCCATTAGAGAGGAGGGACAGAGGCAGATTAAGCAGCTTTCCCAGGTAGAGCTGAGAAAGCTTTCTGAGCCCCCACCTCTCTCATCACCACCTGGGACCATCCATCTGCCTTTATTTTTCCCTATTAGCTGATAAAGCACAGCTGAATTTAGATGGATTCCTCCAGTCTGTTTTCTTTCCCTTTCCTTCAGAGTCCACAGGAGGAGAGGTTAAAATCTGATCTATTTATCATTTGCTAAGCTGGTTGCTGAAAAGTGACATTTCCCTGCCTGGCCATGACAGGTAGTGGGTGTCCTTTGGACAGTGAGAGAAATCCCTTCTCTCCCAAACCCAATGGCATCTTGATCTAAAACCTCCTCTCCAGACATGTGCTCACATGACAGCAAGAGTGGAGAAGACTCTATATTTTGGGAAATGAACCAAATCCTGGCTGTGGGGAAACTCAGAAATCCCAGAAAGCCCTTGGACATCTTCTTTGAGCCTGCCCAGGGGTGCCACCAGGTCCCTTGGGTGATGCTGAAGCTCCTGCACCTCATGGACTCACCATGTTGCACCAGCTCTCCCACAGCTTGTGAAAGGCAGGACCAGAATGACCATTTGACCTGATTTAATTAACCTACCACTCATTAGGGGAAAGGACAAGGGCTATGGCAAAGAATTGCCACCCCAAGAAGGGTCAGACTAGTATGACTAGACTAGACTAGTATGGGAGCAGTTACAAAATGATGGAACTTTTGAGTTTGAAAAAGCCCTCTAAGTTCCCCCAGCACTGCCAAGGCCACCACCAACCCATGTCTCCAAGTGCCACATCCACATGTTTTTTAAATCCCTCCAGTGGTGATTAAACCACTGCCCTGGGCAGCTGTGCCAGGGCCTGACCACCCTTTCCAGAAAAAAAATTTTCCTGGTATCCAAACTGAACCCTCCCTGGCCCAGCTTGAGGCCATTTCCTCTTGTCCTGTCCCTTGTTCCCTGGCAGCAGAGCCTGGCACCATCACCCACAACCCTTCGCCCCAGCTGCACCTTCGGGTCAGAGAATTTTGGAGAGTGAGCAGGTCCTCCCTGAGCCTCCTTTTCTCCAGGCTGAGCCCCCCAGCTCCCTCAGCTGCTCCTGGTGATCCAGACCCTCCCCCAGCTCCATTCCTTTCTCTGGACACGCTCCAGCCCCTCAACATCCTTCCCAAATTGAGAGGCCCAGAACTGACCCCAGGATGGAAGGTGTTGCCCCACCACTGCCCTGCACAGGGGGATGAAATCATAGCAGTACCAGAGGAGGAGTGGGGAGAGCTGCTCCAGTGGCGGAGAGATGCCAAGATTTCCTACTTTTCCCCATCTCCCATCTTTGCCAAAGCAGAAGCCACAATAGCACCTCCCAGGAATCTCCAAAATTGCATGACCCCCCACCCCCCCACCTTAAATGAGGCCAAACACACCTGTTCATCAAACCCTAGGAGTCTTTTAAAAGAACAAAACCCAACACAGCAGGTGGAGCGTTGTAGCTCCTTCAGCCCATGATTTATTAAAGCAATTAACTCCGTTGAAAACAACCTGTTTTGCATTCAGTTTTTGCTACCGAATGATTTGCTGCCCTTACAAGAGAGCAGAGCGTGTAATGTTAAATCAGGAGTAGAAAAGAATAAGCAATTTACAACTTCGAGTGGCTGCAAACCACTGGGTGGGGCAAGGCTCCAGGGCAGAAAAGGAGGCTCGGGGGAACCTTCTTGCTCTCCACAACTCCCTGACAGGAGGGTGGAGCCGGGCGGGGGTAGGGCTCTGCTTCCAGGGGACAAGTGACGGAACAAGAGGGAACAGCCTCATCTTGTGGTGAGAGCTTTGCAAGCTGCACGGGAATCTCCTGCCAGCACAGACACTCTTCTCTGCATTCCAGCTCTGCCTGCCCAGGGAACTGGCCTGGCGACAGGAATGTCAAGTGCCACCTCCCAGCTACACGTGGAACCACAGGAGCATCCCCTGGGACATATGAGGTCAGCCCAGCTTATGCAGCAGCGTCAGGAATGATGTGGGCTTGGACTGTGACGTGGCGTTCCAGGCCAGGTTGGACAGAGCTTGGAGCAACCTGGTCTAGCAGAAAATGTCCCGCCCATGGCAGGGGGTGGAACGGGATGAGTTTTAAGGTCCCTTCAAACCCAAACCACTTCATGATTCCATGAAACTTGGAGCAGAGTTGATACGCGGAAAAGACTCTATAACCAATTTAGTTTATAGAGTAGGTATGTTTATACAACGTCGGACGCATGGGGATCTCTCCTCCACAAACATGCGTGCCGTCAGTGGGCTCAGCTAAGTATTTATCTGGTTACAGGTTACATATGCATTGGATTACACAATGTGGCTATGCATATTCATTGTGTGTCCCCGCTTCGTATGGTAATTAGCCCAAAAGTCATTAGCATCCCAATACGCCTGCGTACTGCCACTTAATGATGAAGTAAAGGTCTTCCTCAGATGAAGTAAGGCATCTTCCTCAGATGAACTTTTCACCTTTCTTCCCTGCGCATGCTCCCTAAACTCCTATTCCAAGTCCGAAGCCCAGAGCTGGTTTCAAGACTTGAAAACGGGAGATTTGGTCCTGNTATTGGGAAGCAATTCCTCCCTGTGAGGGTGGGGAGGCCCTGGCACAGATTGTCCACAGAAACTGTGGCTGCCCCATGCCTGGAAGTTTCCAAGGCCAGGTTGGTCGGGGCTTGGAGCACCCTGGTCTAGTAGAAAGTGTCGCTGCCCATGGTGGGATGTGGCACGGGATGGGATTTAAGGTCCGTCCCACCCAACAGATCCCGCGCTCTGGCACTTCTCCCCTCACGGCCCCCGACCTCCCCGCCACCACCGAGCCTGTCAATCAGCGCTGGGGGCGGGGCCGGGAGCAGGGCGCACGCGCAGACACCTCCCGACCCCGCGCCTCGTCCCGCCCTCCACTGCCATTGGCCGGCGCGGGGCCGCCGCAGCCAATCGCGCGCGGCGAGGCGGTGGGGCCGGGCAAGATGGAGGAGTACGCGCGCGAGCCGTGGTGAGGGGGTCGGGGTCGGCGTCGGGAGTGGGAGCGGGATCGGGATTCCGATCGCGAGCGGGAGCGGGAGCGGGATCGGGATCGGGATCGGGGTCCGGGTCCGCGAGCCTCAGGAAGGGGCGGGGGAGCGGTGCGGGCGCGCCCCGAGGCCGTTCCCCGTCAGGGGGGCGGGGTTGACCTTGGTGGGTCCCCCTGAGGAAGGCGGCGGAAGCCGGCCGCGGGGCCCGCTCAGGGCCTGGGCAGCCGAGCCCCGCGCGGCCTCCCGGAGCGGCGAGGAGCCGGCGCGGCCCTGCGGAGAGCCCTGCGGCCTGAGCCGCTCTTGCGCCTCCGAGAAGTGCGGGCCCTGCAGTGACGGTCCCGCGTTGCGCAGCGCTTCGGTCCTTTAGCACCCTCTTATTCGCAGCCCCACCTCGGTCCCTCATCCTCAGCTTCTCTTCAAACCTTCCCTTATCCTTAATGCCTCCTCATCTTCAGCCCTCCTCGGCTTCAGCCCCCACATCATCGGCCTCCCTGTCCTCAATCCCCCCTTATGCTCAGCTCACATTCTCAGTCCCTCCCTCATTCACAGGCTCTTCATCCTCAGTCCTTTTGTCATCTTCAGACCATCCATTCTCAATTCCCCCTCATTCTCATCTCCCCTCATGCCTCCTCCCGATCTACAGCCCTTCCAGTCCTCAATCTCCCCTTCATCCTCAGGCACCATCTCATTTTTCACGTCCCTCAGTCCTTCCTCTCATTCACAGCCCCCACATTCTCAGTGCCGCCATCTTCCGTGCCCCATCTCAGCCTTCCTTCAACTACAGCTCCCCTCACTCTTAGCCTCCCCCATGCCCCACTCCGCCTTCTTTCACCTTTAATTCTTTCTCAGTTCTCTCCCTCAGTCTCCATCCTCAGCCTTCCCTTCCCGCTCCTCAGCCTTCTCTCACTCTTAATTCATCTTCAGCCTCCCCTCAGCCCTCAAGTCCTCCCTCATCCCTGGCCCCCCCAAGGCTCCCCTTGCCCCCCAGTGGCCCTGCCACTCTCCCTCCCCATTTCCATAAACCTAGCCTGGCTCCTGGGCCTGCTCCCTGCCAAGCTGGGAGTGTCTGAATCCTGTCACGGTTCAGCACTGTCTTTGTAGACCTATGCAGCCACATTTATTGCAAATCAAAGTTTGTCTTTGTAGTAATAAAAGGATTAAATGCAAGCTCAGGTGCAAGGTTACTGAATCCTGGACAGCATTCTCTCTCAGCATGAAGAGGGACTTGGGACAAGGGCCTGGACTGACAGGGAGGACAAGGGGGAATGGCTTCTCACTGCCAGAGGGCAGAATTAGATGGGATATTGGGAAAAAATTCTTCCCTGTGAGGGTGGGGAGGCCTTGGCACAGGTTCCCTAGGGAAGCTGTGGCTGCCCCATCCCTGGAAGTGTTCATGGCCAGGTTGGATGGAGCTTGGAGCACCCTGGTCTAGTGCAAGGTGTCTCTGCCCATGGCAGGGGGTGCAATGGGATGAGCTTTAAGGTCCCTTTCAGCCCAAACCATCCTGAGATTCTGCTCACCTTTGCAGAGACCTGCGACTCTTCATGAGGCTTTTCCCAACCTTTGCAGATTGCTCTGCTGACATATATTAAGTTTCTCCATAAATGTCACACCTGCCTTTTTACAGCATAAAGTCTGGGACATGAGCAAAGTAAATTGTATTTACTAATCAATTGCTGTTGACTCCAGGTAATCCCAGAATCACTGAGGTTGGAAAAGACCTCTCAGACTATCAAGTCCAACTGGTGACCCAGCCCCACCTTGTCAGCCAGACCAGAGCACTGAGTGCCACATTGTGTCATTCCTTGATCACCTCCAGGGATGGGGATTCCACCACCTCCCTGGGCAGCTCCTTCCAATGCCTGACAGTTCTTTCCCTGGAGAAATTCCTCCTGATATCCAACCTGACCCTCCCCAGCCACAGCTTGAAGCTGTGTCCATAATGCTGTGCAAGAGGGGTGTTTTACTGTCAAGCCATGTGGGGCTGTTGGTGTCCGCCATTGTTCTGACTCCTTTGCTGCTGATCACCCTGTGGTCCCCCTGTTATCCAGCCCCCAGGAGCTGCTATGCTGGGGACAGGCTAGTTCCCTATGAGCTGTTGGCAAAGAGAAAAGGCCCTTTTGTTCATTTAAAGTGTGGTGGTGTCTGATTCCAGTGGTTTTCCAGCTGCCAGGAGAGCTGCAGGATACCATGGGGCTTGGAGGGAGGACTCACCCCTCTCCCAGGCAGCCAGAGCTGGTGTGTGGCTGCCCTGGAGCCCTGGGAAAAGTGACGTCCTGCTCTCTGCTCTCCTCATCTCTGAGCAATCTCTGGTGCCTTCAGGAGCAGGAACCCAACCTTATCCACATGTCATTTCCCTACAGACAGGGCTCCCCTCAGAGTCAGGGAAACAATTAACAGTAATGTTATGCTTGTAGACAAGTGCCAGATTAATCCTGGAATAATCTCTTTTCTTCTCTTCCAGTTCTTCATGAGGTCAAGCAGTGCTGGGGCTGGGGGTATTTTGTGTCAGCTCTGAGGGAGTTTGGAGAAGCTGACATATGAGTTGGCTGTGCTGGGATCAAAGAAGTTCTCTCATTTAAAAGCTGCTCAGAAAAGCTTGGAGAGTAGTTTAAAAGGAAAATTAGGAATCCCAAAAGTAACAGCTAATGAGGTTAAAGAGGGAAGCATTCCATGATTGGGATCTCATTAACGAGGCTGCAGGAAAAAGCAGCCATGATTTGTGGATTTTTTTCACTTTGTGGGTAAGGGAAGCCCACTTTACATAATCCATTTAGATTTCCAAAAAGCCTTTTAACGTGATCACTCTTAGAGAGTTAACAAAGGGAGAGAGTTGGGATGAGATGTTTTATTCATAACGGAGGAGATCAAAATCTACACAGGAGACACGAGACCAAAACAACAAAAAATCCCTGAGAAGACTTGAGTTGCTTTTCATCTTGGCATCTTGGACAAGAGTGTGCCTAGAACCTTTTCCTGATGTAGGAAAGAGCAGAAGGAAAACAAACTGTTGAATTATTGAATGCAGTCAGGGCTGAGGGGGTTGTCATGAGATAAGATGACACCATGTGCAGGCAGGGCAGACAAACAGGAGGTGATGAAGGGTAAGATACACCCCTCTTTTTACCGAGGCCTTGTGGGTTCGGGATCTGGGTGTTGCTGTCACAGGGGACACTCAGTGGTGACCCTTGGGTAGAGTCCTGGTGCCTTGGGAACAACCCAGTGATCTAAGGTACAAAAGCAACGCCAACACTGAGTGTGACCTGTGCACACAGGAGTTCCCTTGGGCAGGGCTGGCTGCAGAGGGGGAGTTTTGGAAGTAGGTCATGCATGAGGAGCCTGGAGAACATGCAGGAGGGGGGACTGCAAATTAGAGATACTTTTTTCAGGAAGAAAACACCTTGTGGCAAAGCCTGCAGCACAGTGAGGGGGTTTTGTCACCCCTCAGTAGAGGAGGTCTATAAGGTGGGGAAGTGGCCGGTCAGGGATGATGTCCTAATGTGCAGGAGCTGGAAGCTGTAGGGTATCCTCAGGAACAGCAACATGACATTCCGAGTGAACCTGGAAACGCTCATCGATGCTCCTGCCTGACATAAACACTGAGCTTGCCATAGTGCTCAGATTTGTGACCTGCATGCTGTTGTAGGCTGATTTTTGCTGCATTTTCTGATTATTTACGTTGCAGGAGTTAAGTCTCCTGAGTGCTTGGCTGGAAGATCTCTATATAAGATGAAAGAAGCCAAACAACTTTCTTATTTTGTGCTCTGAAATTACCTGCAGTGACAACAGAAGTTAATGGCATCTTAAAGTTCTCCTAGTTTAGGAGTTTGTTTTAGGGTTGCAAGGCTCCAGTTGTTGGCAGAGGTTCTGAATCCCTAATTAAGGCTCCCCTGGCAGGTGCTGACAGCCTGTGCTGCAGGAAGGTGCTTCTGTGCAAGGTTTTCCTAGCTGCTTTGTGTTGTTGGAGCAGGAATTGTGGCTGCTATACTTCTGAGGGGATCTCTGTTTTGTTTGAATGGACTTCAGAGATCTGGGATGCATCAGGAAAAACCTTTCCAGCTCAGCAAAGATGACTTTGAAGTCTTACTTAAATAAGCAGAACTAATGAATAGGGTGAGTGGTTCAAGAGAATTTGTTTTGTGCCAACTGGGAGCTGAGTCTCGTGGAATTTGCTGCCTCAGTTCTCTGTAGGTCAAGAGAAGAATGAGATCTGGGAATTTAAAGCTATTTACACTATGTAAGTAGGGCGGAGCTGGAATTCTGCAGGAGTTTTCCATGGTGGAAGTATGTCTCTCTGCCTTGTGTGAGGAGTTCAGGCATTTCTGTATATTTGGTACTTCCCACTCCAAGGAAGTGGGCCAGGAGACTCTGGCAAAGGTTGAGTTTGTTTTGCTGTAATATTCTTGGTTTTTTTGTTGCTGCTTGCTCAGTGAGCTGGACGTGAGACAGTACAGCCACCAGGCTCAATCTTCACCCCAGTTATACCAGTTATAGTGGATCCATCCCGGTCACTTACACGGTTTAACGTGATGGGTTTTAGTATTTTCATCTCTGTTTTTCTTTCCAGTCCCTGGAGGATAGTGGATGACTGTGGAGGGGCCTTCACCATGGGGGCAATAGGAGGGGGCATTTTCCAGGCTATCAAAGGCTTCAGAAATTCCCCAGTGGTGAGTAAAATCCTCTGAAGTTGTGTTGACTGCAGTCTTGCCTCCACTGTCCTTCTCCTGTGAGTGTGGCAATGGAGGGGAAAGAGAATAAATCCCTGTGCAGGGAGCAGGGCTGATTAAAGACCTGTACATCATTAATCCAGACTATGATAGTATGTCCTGGCTCAAGATCTGTGGGGGTCCATCATCTTTTGGGATAAAATTGCTGCTTCCCCGTTTGCTCTGGTGGCTGTAATGCGACACTGGTAGCTTGTTCCTCCCTCACTGATGAATGTTTCTCTTGGGATGGGGAAGTGCAGCAGGAAACATCCATCTTGGCTGATCTCCTGCCTGTGGTCCTTTCTGCATGGAGGGTATGAAGCCTGAGCTCTCATTCCTCTCCTGGCCTCTCCCTTTCTTTTAAAACATGGAACAACTCAAAGAAAGAATCTTTTTCTCCCTCAGATTTATATTAAAGGGTATAATTTTCTTTAATCTCTTATTTAATCATTGCCCTTTTTATTAACTGGATTTTTTTAATGCTCAGGTTTGGTTTCAGTGCAGAAGTGAGTAAACGTGGAAGTTAAGTTTTGCTGATGCAAGTCAGTTTTCACTTTTGGAATATCTGCTGCAAAATTTGGCTATAAACCCATTGCAGATATTTGATAAATGAAGATTCAATTGCTGCTTGAACATTTAAGATTTCTCTGACTTCATATAAAAGGTGGTTTTGGTGTTACTCTGACAATAAGCTATTGGTTTGAGGTTGGTTTAGTAAGTAACTGTTTCCAAACTAGTCAGATTCTGCATACACTTCACTTGCAAAGGTCTGTGCGCTTAATTAGATTCTTAATTTTGCTTAAGACTTGCAAAATATACCTATCCCCACTCCTGAGTGATTGTAACAAAAATAAAATTTGGTGGATTATTCTTTAAATCTGTGTGGGATAATGTGTGATTGTAGTTCTGTGGGGTCCTGGGTGACACATTGAGTACTGGACTCTGGAAGGCTCTCAGCATGATGTTGCTTCTCTTAGCTCCCAAGACAAGGACTATGTATTCCACCTACAGGAGTGACTACACATGGGACAGCTAGTGGGATTACCCATCAGATAGGAAGAAAAAATGATATGTGTGAAAAATCACTGTTTATCCTGCTAAAATGTTACTGTAATGCCTCCTTCAGTCCCACTGGGCCACTCAGACTGTGAACCCAAATTGTGTCTTGCCTGGTGACTGTAATTCCCATCTGTACCTGACAGGAATATTGTAAGGGAGTGACAAATAGTGAAATAGGTGTAAAACACACTTTGTCTCAGCTCCTCGCAGCTGCTGAGGGGGCTCAGAAATGTGTTGGGCCTGTGGCAAGTTTTTGCAATATAGGCTCAGCTTGGCTGTAAGATTATGTTTTATTTTAAAAAAATTCTCTTATTTTAGGGTGTAAACCACCGGCTGCGGGGCAGTTTGACAGCCATTAAAACCAGAGCTCCACAACTGGGAGGTAAGGAATTTTGGGGTTTTGTTGCACGGAATTGATTGTTAGTAGATAACAGAGTTTGGGAATGTAATATGGTGCAGGTACCCTGATACCTCAGCTGAGTCTCAGCAGATTTGTTGGCTGGAGCAATGGGTAAATACAATTCTGATATATCCAGAATGAGTTTGGGTGGGGAGGAAACGGTCTGTATTCCTGGAGTGATAAGCCAGCGATAATAACTGGTCATATCTTAAACAGCAGAACTCCCTGGAGCCTCTTCATGCTGTGGAGGGGGTTAATATAAAACTAACTCAGTATAAGAAGTGATCCAACTTGGATCAGAAGTAGAACTTGGGGGTGTCCCTGCATGTGCTTTAGGATGCTGGGCGCCTGGGGCCCCAGGAGGAGGGTTGGGTGAGGTGTGACGTGTGACACGACTCTGCATCGCTGTCTGTGAGGAAATATATTAAAAAGGGATAAATCTGTAAGTTCCCTTAGCTAATCCAACTTTGTTAGGATGAAAGTTCCACTATAATCACGATTTGATAAACTTTCTGTAGTTAATTGTAGATTAGCGAGATGATATATAAAATAGGGGGGGATAAGGACATGTCAAGTCAAATTTCCATTTTCCTATATTGATTTTAACCTGTATTTGGCTCTTTATGAGTTTGAATTTACTTCATGTCTGAAAGAGAGCACAGTAAGACCGCAACACCTCTTGTGCAGCACAGCTGGCTTCTTTGCTCTCTCCAAAGTGGCTTTGGTTTGATTTGGAACAGGGAGCTTTGCTGTCTGGGGAGGCCTCTTCTCCATGATTGATTGCAGTATGGTCAGGATGAGAGGGAAGGAAGATCCCTGGAATTCCATCACGAGTGGAGCCCTGACTGGAGCCATTTTAGCTGCAAGAAGTAAGAAACTGAGGATATCAGTTGAAAACCTCCTGTTGTCTAAATGCACAGTTCTCATTGTTATAGCAAAGCAATAGTCTGTGATACCCAAAGTGGAATTTGCTGTATCAGATGCTGAAAAATAATCTAGAACTTTTCTCCTGTGCTTAAGAAAGTAATAACCAGGTTCCCAAATGTTCCTGGTGTTCCTTGAAGGGAGGCTTGGGGGGGAGTTGCCCAGTAATTATCCTTTAATGCAGCTTAATGAGTGCAAAATTACTGCTCGGAGTCTACTTTAAGAGAGATTAAGACTACACGAAGAGGGTGGGGAGGCTCTGGCACAGGGTGCCCAGAGCAGCTGTGGCTGTTCGATCCCTGGAAGTTTCCAAGGCCAAGTTGGATGGGGCTTGAAGCAACCTGGGCTAGTGGAAGGTGCCCATGCCCATGGTAGGGGGTGGAACAGAATTAGCTTTAAGGTCCCTTCCAGCCCAAACCATCCTGGGATTCAACGGATTCTAACATGTAGCAAAGAAATTAAAAAGTATTGGTTTGTGCTTTTAATTTCCAGATGGCCCTGTTGCCATGGTTGGATCTGCTGCAATGGGAGGAATTCTCCTGGCCCTGATCGAAGGAGCTGGAATTCTGCTGACAAGATTTGCCTCCACACAGTTCCCAAATGGTAAGGAGCCAGCAGAGGATGTGTCGCAAGGATTTGCTTTGCTGATGTGTCCCTGGCAGTCATCAGTCGTATCCTGGAGTGAACCTGCACTGCCCTGCCAGCTCCTGAGGCTGTGGAAAGCCAAGGAGGAGCTTCAGGTGCTGGTGACACAAGATTATCACCAGCTCCTTCCTGCTAGGAGATTGGAGGTGGCATGGCTGAGAGCAGGGATGTCCCTGCTGTTCCCGGCTTCTGCCACACACCTGGCACAGGGTGGCATAAGGGTTTTACTCAGGGGTGGGACACAAAGGTTTAAGGGAATGGCAGGCAGCAAGTTGTGGAAAAGAGGGGTGGTTCTGGCAGGCTGTGGTCTGTGTGGGGAACCCTGGGGTAAATGAGATGATAAAGACCTGGCAGATACAGATACATGATTTCCAAAAAGGATGGTGCTGATTCTCTTCTAAACTGCTTCAGTGTCTACATCCCTTTTTTTCTTTCCCAAGTAAAATGCAGGCAGAGCTCTCACTGAGTCAGAAACTGTTGTGTGAATACTTCCTGTGGAAAATCCTAAATACCCCTCACAGAATCCCAGACTGGTTTGTGGTGGCAGGGACCTCAAAGCCCATCTCATTCTACCTCCTGCCATGGGCAAGGACACTTTCTGCTAGACCAGGTTGCTCCAAGCCCCATCCACCCTGGCCATGAACACTTCCAGGCATGGGGCAGCCACAGCTTCTCTGGGCAACCTGTGCCAGGGCCTCCCCACCCTCACAGGGAAGAATTTTTTCCCAATATCCCATTTAACCCTGCCCTCTGTCGGTGGAAAGCCATTCCCCCTTGTCCTGTGACTCCCAGCCCTTGTCCCAAGTCCCTCTCAGCTCTCTTTTAGGAGAAGTACGCTGTGCAAGCTGCTCCAAAGACAAACCACTTCTCTCCAAGTTTAATAGAATCATGGAATTGTGGAATGATTTGGGTTGAAAGTGACCTTAAAGCTCGTCTTATTCCACCCCCTGCCAAGGGCAGGGATACCTTGCACTAGACAAGGTTTTCTAATAGGGAAATGAACCAGAGCAGGGAGAGGGAAACCTTTCCAGTCAGTAAAGAAGCTGGAAACTTGCACATTAGTGACCTTGGTCCCTCTGGAAAGGTTTAACCACGGTGACTTGCCTGACAATAAGTGAAATGGAACAAGTGTGGAGTCAGCTTCCTGATCCACTGCCTGCTGCTGGGGGGAGCAACATAGCTGTGATGGGACAATCCAGAGAGAATTAATTGTCATGGACTGATACCACTTTCTCCGAGGCAGATTAATTTTCAGGCGTCTTTAAAGAATAGAAATTGTCATAGTTTAGGTTGGACAAAGAATATTGCTGAACAAACCCAGGAGAGGATTCACTTGGGAATTAGTGACCTGCTACTCATCCAACACTAGTGGTTTGTGTTCCTCCCAAAATAAGGTGAAGCATTTCTCCTATGAGGAGAGGCTGGGAGAGCTGGGAATGTTAAGCCTGGAAAGGAGAAGTCTCCAGGGAGACCTTAGAGCCCCTTACAGTGCCTAAAGGGGCTCCACAAGGGCTGGAGAGGGACTTGGGAAAAGGGCCTGGAGTCACGGGACAAAGGGGGAATGGGGTGGGGAGGCCCTGGCACAGGGTGCCCAGAGAAGCTGTGGCTGCCCCATCACTAGGAGTGGCCATGGCCAGGCTGGACGGGGCTCTGAGCAAGCTGGTCTAGTGGAAGGTGGCCCTGCCCATGACAGGGGGTAGAATTGGATAAGCTTTAAGGTCTCTTCCAACCCAAACCAATCTGGGATTCTATGCAACTTTTGAGACTTTTCATTAAATCCAAACCATTCCAGGATTTATGATTAATTTTAAGAGGTATTTGTGTAAACAAACCAGCTGTGAATTCTGTTACAACTTATCACAGGAAGAATCTCATGCCTTTTGGTATTCATTTGCCTTTTCGCTTGTCCCTGCTCCAGGCCCGCAGTTGTCAGAGGATCCATCCCAGCTCCAGCCACCCCCATTCAGTGACTACCGACAGTACCAGTGATGGTTCCCGGCTGCCTCGTCCTCCTCCTCTTCCTCTACCTTCCCTGTTCCTGAGTGGTCCTGCCTGGAGGATGCAGAGGGGGTTTGTACTTATACCACTGTTGTCCCTTACACACCATGCCAGGAGGACCTGCAGCATTTCTCAATGTCAAACTGCTCAGGAGAACTTTTAGAAAAGAAAATCTATTTATTCCTGATATATTCCATTGCTGTAATGTTATACATGCCTGGTAGAATACAAGGAGGTCTGAGATAAGGACCAAATGGAGTCTTGTCATCCTTTGGACACAGACTGGAGTGAAAGTCTTGGAGTCTCCTCTGGGATGTCGCACCTGCAGTAAATGCAGCTGGAATGTAGCCTCTTCCCTGTCTGATCTAGGTTATGAAGCTGGAGGGGGAAGCATTGCACCTGCTGCCTGCACAGCCTCCTGTTTTTCATCTCGGATCCTGGCCTGAGCAGTTACCACATCTGCTCCACGGTTTTGTCCTTCAGCTCCAGCTGTGGAGGCCCCTTCCCTCTTGCCGGCAGTTACAAAATCACATCCAGGGAGGTTTTCTGTTGTAACTCGTTAATTAACTCATTGATGCTATTGCCTGCTGGCAGTTCCTGATACAGTATCCAGAAAGACTGAAGTAATGTTATCTGAGCAAGTCCTGGCTTTTCCTGGCCCAGGGAGGAGGAAACCAAGTCAGAGCCATGTAGTGGAAGCAGAGAATGGAAGGAACAGGAGTGCTCGCAGTAATGTTGACAAGTGGGTGGATTAGGGTTGCACGAGGTGTTCACGCACGTGTGAGTGCCCGATCATCTCCTGTGCCCTTAGAAGGGATATCTTCCCATTTTCACCCCCCTGCCTTCCAGAATCACCGCAGGACTAGCAGGGTTTGTGTCTCATCCCTTAGAGTTACCACTGGTTTGTAATTTTCAAACCCTTACTCACAAAAGCGCCTTTTGTATATTTGTGTTTTGTGTGTGTGAAGGCTCATCTTGCTTTGCCACTTCCCTGGTTCCTTGGGCAGATTTTTCAAGACAATTTTCTCGATTTATGTCACTCAGCTGGTGTCTCTTCTGTTCTCATGTGAGTGTCTGTACTCTGAGAGGCAATTACACTTGCAGATTCTGTATATCCAAACCTGGGTGTCCATCCCTGGTGTTTTCCCACCCTCCAGAGGAGGAGCACTTGGGTGTTGTTCAGATCCATGTGAAGTTCCAGGGTGCCCCTCCCAGGCCTGGCTGTGCATCATGGAGCTTTGCTGGGGATGGGGGGGACGCACTCATCCACGTCACCCTCTGGAGCATGGGTTGACCTCTCCCAGCAGTGCTGTCTGTGAGCGGGTTCAGCCTGAGTGAGATGCGGGATACAGGATTGGTCAGGCTCTGCCCAGGCGCGATAGGGGATGCAGGACCTGCTGCTGCCTGCCCTGGGGACTTACAAAGCTGGGCCACATCCAAACAGCTCAGCAAAAGGATGCTCACACCTGTGGGGGATGGCAGGGACAGGTGGCGCAGGGGCTGTGGTGGCTCTATCCACACTCCTTCACTCCTAGATCAGGCAATGGCCCTCAGCTGCCTGAGCTGGGTTTTACTGTGCTGGCCTCTGCCCTTCCAAACCCCCTGACAGTCACTGTGCCCTGTGCACCAGGAGAAGCCTCTGACTGGGGCGTGGCCCTGCACTGCCCTCTCCCCAGCCAGAGCTGTGACACCTCTCCTGCCCTGCTGAGCCCCAAGGGAAGTCAGCCCTAGAGCTGGCACCAGCCAGGGCTGGGTTTCCTGCCCTGTCGGCACCACAACGCCCCAGTTTCCTGTTTTATTTCAGCCCAGTCCAGACTCCACTGCAGCTGGAGGAATCCCACTGCCCCAGGGTGCTCCTGCCCTGCTCCTGGGGGTGCTCAGAGCCTTCTCTTCCCCCACCCCAAAAATGAACACGGACACAGTGTTGACACTGAACTACTGACCTTTTTATTTCAATCAGCTACAGCAGCTCTACATTCCCTACAACACTGTCCTTCCTCCCTCCTCCCGACAGTGAGGGAGCCGAGGACTGCAGCGGCAGTGCATCATCTTAAAGCTTAGTATTAAATATTAAATATTCTTTCATTTATGTTTACATTACTTTGTCAAGGAAAACAAAACAAAAAAAAAAAAAGGACAATTAAAACTTTAAATTACATGAGTGTGTGCCCATGCCTGGGGCTGCCCCAGCCAGGCAGTGCTGCGGGGGATGTGCAGAGCTCCTGGTGCGTGAGGAGCGGGATGTGCTCGGCTGTGCGGGAGCAGGAAGCTGTTCCCTGTGCTGTTGGAGCAGCAGGTGATCCCGGTGCAGCTAAAACACTGTCTGGAGGAGGTGGGAGCCCCCCCCAGCCCCAGCACAGCGCATGGGGAAGGGGGTGAGGATTTGGTCAACAACTTTGCTAAAGGATTTATCTGTTTCTTTTTTTTTGTTCGTTTCTTTAAAAAAAACCCCAACAACCAACAACCCCAAACTGTTTTGAGTCTTCCTTTGATTTTAGCAAAGACAAGAGTTTAAAAAGCACTTAGGAAGCTTGTACTAAAACCAGGTGCACTCAGAGGAGAGAGTCGTCTGTGCATCCCCCTTCCAGGCCGTAGCGGAATTCCTGCAGGTTGGACACCCCATAGAAGTGGACAAAGGCCGCAGCCACCACCAGCACGTGGAAGATCTGATGAGACTGGAACTGCAGGGAAGCAAAAAAGCCTTTAGACCAGACCAAAGGGCACAGCAACACCATCAACACGTCCTCCTCCTCTTCTTCCTTGCTGCTCCAGAACTGTCCTCTGCCTTCTGCTCCCCGCTGTCGCTCCCAGCAGTGATTCCCACCCGGTACTTTGCCCTGCCCTACCCACGCACAGCACCCATTCAAGGTCTGCCTGCCAGCCTGTGCTGCAGCACAGTAGGACACTCCCAGTCTCCAGACCCTCAATGCCCCCTCCCCCGACACCACAGCTGCCCCCAGACACCCCGTTCACCCCCACACTCACCCAGATGTCGAACTTGCCCGGGAAGAAGCGTTCAGGGATGCGGGCAGCATAGAGCCCGGCGCCCGTGATGTACATCACAGCCATGAGGAAGAACCAGCCCATCTGCCCCACTGTGGTGGCCTTCACAAAGCCCTCGGCGATGGTGAAGTGCATGGTGGGCACGACCCCGCTCAGCCCCAGCCCCAGGAATACGCCTGCAGCCCAGAGAGGAGGTCAGGGAAAGGAGCTCAGTGTGGTGGGGGAGCTGCTCCTTCCACCAACTCCCCCTGATCCCTCATCCTGTGCTACAGAAGCAGGAATTCTGGATTCGTAGAATATCCCAAGCTGGAAAGGATCCATAAAGGGTCATTGTGTCCAACTCTTAGCCCTGCACAGGAGATCCCCAAACAATCCCACCCTGTGCCTGAAAGTGTTGTCCAAACACTCCTGAAACTTCTCTAATCTTCATGGCACTTATCCTTCACAAAACAAGGGATCCACAGCTCGGCATCCCAGGCAAAGTGCCCCTATGCTCGCTGGGCAGAACCCACACGGTGTTTCTTATGCAGGGCTGCAGCTGCTCCCACTCCTGGCTATGGGAATGGACATTTTGGAAGGTGCCAGCCCTTCGGATCACACCAGGAACACAGCCACCGCTTTCAGGAAAGTCATTTCTTGGAGCTCCTGAGGAGCAGCTGAAATGTTCAACTCTGGCCTCTGCTAAGTTGGCAGAGAACAAGTGGCACCACGGTGACACTGGCTTGGAGGGGCTCTAAGTGCCATCTGGCTGGATCCTGCTCATGCTGGGGGTACAGGATGCAGTGGGGAGGAGCCATGGGGATGTGAGTCCTGCCTGTCTCCCGCCCTCATCTGAGGGCTCTCGGGTGGCCTCTGGCTCAGTATGGTCTCTCATCATTCACATAGCCAGGACAGTGCTCCAAGAGACATTTGCTTCAGGACCCCTGGGAGCTGGGGAGGGAGGCGTCTCCTGGTGCTCATCTGATGGGACCTGCCGTGGGGGTAAATTGGGGTGTGGGGCTGGAGGCAGCCCCCTGCCCCACCCCCAGGAAGGCAGGGACCAGCCAGCATGTCCCTGGCAGGGAAGAGCTCAGTCATGTCTTCTTCAGCTCTGCCCCACCTGCAGGTTCCTGCTGCCAAACTGCTTCCCGGAGAAAGCAGAGAAGGCACAGCCTCAGCCCGCCCAGGGTTATTTTTAAACTCCAAACCTCAGGCTCCGCTCAGGAGATGAATCTTCAGCACAGCAAGAGAATGTAGGAGGCCACTCCCTGCAGCGCTGTGCTGCTCGGGGGGAATGAATCCTGCAGGTGCCCAGAGCTTTTCCCAAATTGGATCTGCCCAAAGTGCCTCCCGGGACTTGGGAGAGGCGGGAGGTCCTACCTGCTCTGGTCTGTCTGTGCTTGGGGGTGGCAAATCGGTCCCACTGTGCCACGATGATGGCAGAGATACCCAAGACACAGACGATGGAGAGGTAGATGAGTCTTGGCTGTGGGGAGCAGTAGAACGAGTAGTAGAGCCACGGGACAAAGCTCCCCATGATCAGCAGCGCGATTCCTGAATAATCCAACCTGCAGCCAGGGTGCAACAACAGAGAGCCATGGGTGAGCCTCAAAATCCACCCCCCTCCATGTGTGGGAACTCTCCAGCCTGCACCTGAGTGGAGTCACTGGGCAGGAGGGATGTGCTAGAGTCCCACTGGAGCCAGGTGAGACAGCAGGAAGGGCCTGAGCACAGTGGGAATGCTGGGGAAGGGCAAGAGGCGGTTGGAACTCAAACCACAGAGAATAAATCCCTGTGCACGTGGATCTGTGATCCTTCACTCAAAGCACTCTGGATCTACTGGTCCAGGAACCATCTCACCACCGAAACATAGCACCTGCACTGCCCTCATTGCCTTTCCAGGAACACAAGGGCATTCCTGCTGGGTTTGTTCTGGAGACAGGATCCCATGTGATCTCTGGGAGTTGTGCAAAGGCGATGGGCAGGATTCCCAGCAAGCAGCACCCAAATAAATGCCTTTAACAGCCATGTGGGAGCAGAATGTCACTTGAGAGCCTCACTGTGAAAGCTGACGGGAGCCTGACTCTTGGAGCAGCTCAGGAAGAGGCACAAGCCACTGACCAGCCTTCCCACTCTGCTGGGAAACCTGTGTTCCTGCTTTCCATTTGGTTTCACTCCAAACTGGATCCAAACCAGAAGTTTTTAAAAGCATCCAGTAAACAGGGACCTGCCAAAATGGCCATGGCCCCCAGCTGCCCAGGGAGAGCGAGACCCCTCCTCAATTCACTGCTACGAAAGGCACAGAGCCTGTTCCTTGGGAGCACAGAGCCTGTTCCCTTGGGAGCTACAGGGTCCCAGGATCTTTATCACCCACCTGAGACCCCTGACCTGGCAGATTTAAGGTGCTCAGGTGAGCCCTCCAGAACCCTGTTGTGGTTCCCGCTCAGTTCCATGCTGGATTGGGTGGCCGCTCCCTTCCCCCAAGGATAAAACATTCGGGAACACAGTGCTTTCCAAGAGGAAGTGCTGCAAGAACCCAAAACCTCCCAGGAGACCACACAACCACACTCATGCTGACTCACTTTGAAAAAGTCCGCGAGACCTTCTCTGAGTGACAGTAGACAGTGTGAAAAAGCCAAGAGAAGCTGAGGCACAGCACTGCTCCCAGGAAGAACATCCCAAACACCACCTTCTCTTGGAGAGGAGCCATAAAGTACATGTTGGGCCGCAGCATGGTCAGGATCCCCAGGCAGAGGAACAGAACAAACCCTGCAGGAACATATGGAGCAGGAAGTCAGCGAGTTCAGCAGCGCCAGGATGAGAATAGCCCTGGCCATCCTCTGTGAGGTCCTGGATGTATTCCAGGGGTGCTCAGTGACCCACAGCGGGTCCTTGGCTGAGGCCTTTGTTAGTGCAAATGAGCAGGGCTGGGGTTGGGGAAGGGGCAGGCACAGGGCAAAGAGCTGTTGAGCATCCCTGTGTTTCACAGGATCATGGAATCACAGACTGGTTTGGGTGGGAAGGGACCTTAAAGTTCATCATGTTTCATTCCCTTCCATGGGCAGGGACACCTTCCACTATCCCAAGTTGCTCCAAGCTCTGTCCAACCTGGCCTTGGACACTTCCAGGCATGGGGAAGCCACAGCTGCTCTGGGCAACCTGTGCCAGGGCCTCCCCACCCTCACAGGGAAGAATTCTCCCTCTGGCAGTGGGAAGCTATTCCCCCTTGTCCTGTGCCTCCAGACCCTTGTCCAAAGTCCCTCTTCAGCTCTCTTGGAGCTCCTTTAGGTACTGGCAGGGTCTCTAAGGTCCCCCTGGAGCCTTCTCTTCTCCAGGCTAAGTATTCCCAGAATTCCCAGCCTAGCTCCAGACCAGAAGGGCTCCAGACCAGAAGAGCTCCAGCCCTCAGAGCATCTCTGTGGCCTCCTCTGGACTCATTTCAGAGGAACATCCTCTGAGGCTTCCCTGTTTTGGCCAGGACACATTTCCCCGTCCCACTCCTGCAGTGGCTGAGTCCAGCCCTGGTTCCTCTCTCCCAACGGGCTCCAGCAGCTCCAGGCACTCCATGTCCGATCCTCCTGCATGCACAGGATCTGCACAGGGAGCCCTGGGCATGGCAAGGACCCGGCACCAAGCCCGTTCTGACCCTAATGCAGGGTCTGAGCTCCTCCAGCCCCAGGGCTCCCCCTTCCCTGCAGTCACCCAGCAGGTGTGTCCAGATGTTGCCCGTCTCAGTGTGTATCCGGAAGATGCTCCGGAAGCAGGCGCGGAAGGAGGGCATGGGGGGCCGGTGTCCATGCAGGAGGTAATCATTGTCCTTGAGCCAGTCGGGCAGGACGTCGTATGGAATCACACGCCAGCGCCCTTCCCACACCTGCAACACACCGGAGGATCAGGGCAGCCCAGAACCCCAAATCCACAGGGAACAGCCCAGCCCTGGGATGCTCCTAGGGGAGAGGAAGTTTGGGTTCTCCAACATTAGGTGCCATATGGAACCCTGTAAGGCACCCAGGTCCTGCACTTTGCTCCTTATAGTCCCCCACAGAGTGATTCCAGGTCCTCCCAGAGGGAGATTTTACCACCCTCAGTTTCCACAAGCACTGACTCCCAGCTCTTGAAGGGAGTGATTCCAGGACACCCCAGGGAATTGGGGCGATTCATACCCTCAGCTTTAACCTTTCCACACCCAAAGATCATTCCCTGTGGTGGGAATTTCCATTACATTAGGAAAGAAGCACGGGAGCCACAGTGACTGTGGGCACCAGGTGACACCCCTGCCAGCATTCGGAGCTTCCGGGCCCCACCCAGGCCTGCAGGAACACTGGGATTGCTCCCAGGTCCTCACCCACCATGGCTGGGCCAATCCTCATCCTGGCCATCCCTCTTTCCACACCATTCCCAGGGGATACTGTTGTGAGCAGCCCAGCAGAGCTGGAGCCAACTGCCGCCATGTGGATCTTTATCCAGACACATTCTGTCACCCCAGGATTGGGGAATCTGCTCCAAAATCAGGACTAGGGGGTTGCTGCAGGCTCCGGTACCTTGTACACGAACTCTTCCATCTTCTCCATGGCATGGTGAGCCTGCAGGGGCAGGGTCAGCACCCGCACCACCTCCTCCTCCTCCTCGCGGGCCGCTGGGCATGGTGGGTCCTCGGCCTGCAGGGAGAAGAGCCAGGAGGGAATCATCCCTGCCCTTCTGAGAGCTCCTGGGGCTTCATCCCTCCGCGGGGACGGGCAGGACCCGTCAGTCACCCTCGCTTATGCAACATGCTGTTGCCTGACCCATCCCGGGCGGGCTAATCCCAGATTTATCCCATCGAAAGGCAGGATTACCGCCAAGGATTTTCATCCCTACAACCAAGGCTGGGACAGCCCTTTGGTCCAGCCGGGAAACCTGAGCCTTCAGCGTGGCCCACCCGAGCAGAGGCGGCTCCGAGCTGGGAACGCTCTGGGTTCCGGCAAAGCTCCCGCTCTCCTCAGGGAGAGAGTTCGGGAAGGTGATTCCCAGCCCTGTGGAAACGCTGGGGCACTGGAAACACCCTGGGAACACCCGGCGCAGACACAGCAATCCCGGTGATATCCCTGCCACGGGCAATCCCAGCTCCACGCCTGCTCGGCAGAAGCAGAGTTTGGGCCGGCTCAGAGCAGGGATCACCCCGAGGAACGACCCTGAGCCGTATTCCTCCAATTATTAATGGGATAACGGAGAGATTCCCGAGATAAACCGCGAGGACAGAGAGAAGAGACTGAGCCAGGCTCGGGATCCCCTCCCGCCCAGGGGTCTCGGAGGGGCTCACGCTGGCCGCGCCGGTGGGTCCTTGGTCCCCCTTCTCCTCTAGGAGCGGCCCCAGCTCGGCGAGCTCCAAGTGCGCCCGTTCCCGCTCCCGGTCCCGGTCCCGGCTGACGGCCGCCAGCCCGCTGCCCGCCCCGGCGGGGGCCTTGCGGGACGCCATCGGGGCTGCGGGTCCGTGCGGCTCCGAGGCAGCCGGTGAAGGTCCCTCTGTGTCCTTCTGCCGCCGCTCTGGGGGGGGGAAGAAGCACAGAGTTACCGGGACCGGGGGACCGGCGGTGGGCTCTCCCCGGTGGGCTGGAAGCCGCGGCCCCGCCCGTCCCTCACCGGCCGCTACATCCCGCGGGCAGCGGCGGCGGCACCGGAAGCAACGCTGAGGGAACGGGAACGCGCAGCACCGCTTCCGGCCTCGGGGCCACGCCCCCACACGGCCCCGCCTGCAAATAGCGCCCTGTGATTGGTCAAATCCTCTGTCTGTCACTCTCTTCTCCCGCCCCGCCGGCCGCCGGCCGCTGCGATTGGTGGAGCCGCCCGGTTTCTCACCTTTTGCAAACGTAAGTGTGCTAATTAAATTTCTTCAACAGAAGAAGCTTTAATAAAGAAAAGAACTTTGTGTTTCAAGCATTGAATAAAGTCACATCACCAAAATAAATATACATTAGGCAGGTAGATAATATGCTTTAGATAAGCGGGTTCACGTAAATTTTACCGTATGTCATAAACAATAAGCCAATTAAATTTAAGAGGATTTTATTTAACAGAATTAAAAACTGACAGTCAGAGACCAAATTAGCGATCTGCCAAAACTACAAAACAAAGGGAACAGCACTGGGTGCGTAGCCCCACGCTGTGGCAGCCAGAGGCGCGCTCCCCGTATCTCGTGCAGCGGGTTTTATCTCCCCTGAGTGTCAGGCATGAACCTTCGCTGCTTCTGTCCAGTCGTGGGCTCCGGGTCTCCCGCCCGCCCTCAGGTGCGCCCCTTGGGGCTGGGTCTGATCCAATCCACCCACCCGGAGCAATCCGAATTATGAAATTGGGAAGGTTCCAGTTTCGATTGGCGTCTTGATTGACACTGGATGGAGAACTTTCTGGAGAAACTCTGGTTCGGCCAATTTGTTCCCATTTATAATAATTGAACATTATTAGACAATCACAAATAATAACACTGTCGCAACAACACTCAAAACATTACAGCATCAAAACAGCCAACGGGTGGAGAACAGAACTTGATACAGATAACAACAATACAGAACAAAACTGGGGCGAAACATTTCTTATACTTTCATAACTCATTAACTAGTTAACCTAATTAATGAATTAATTTCAACAATGTGAAAGCCAACTCTCTTTTGCTATATGTAACACTGTATAAAAACTTTAGCTTTTTTACTCCTCAGTGTGCTTGATTTGTGGAAACTCCTCTTTGCACCCGGTGCAGAATAAATAATGTCTCCTTTCTAACGTGACTCTGTGTCTAGAGAGCTCCTAAAGTTGGCAACAAGAGGGGACAGACCCTGTCATCCATCTGGGATGTCCCCACGTTGCAACAGCCGATAGATCCTGCAGCACCCCCTGCCCACCCACAGGTCCCACCTGTGGCCATTGAGGGCTTTCCCGAACGGCCACAGCAATAATGGATGGCCGAGGTCACCCTGGCCTGGTGGGGCGGCTCGTCTTTCCCTGCCCACAGGTTTAATTTCCTTGGCTGACAAGAGCTGGAGACTCCCAGCCGCCGGCGGCACAATGGTGGATCCTGTTCCCCATCAATCATTCATGGCCTCGCTGCTGGAAGGGGTTTCTTGGGGGCTGCTGGAGTGGGAAGGGGGGAGGGATTTTCCGACCTTTGTGATGTTATATAGGTGCTGACAGCACCAGGGAAGGTTGGACATACCTGGGTTACCCGCTGTCCCCACAGGGTGAGTGGTGCAGGGGCTGAAGGGAACACAGAATTTAGAGGGGTCTTGGGTTTGGAGGGGACATGGGATTTGTAGGGGACACAGAATTTGGTAGGGACACAGGGTTTGGAGGGGACATGGGTTTGGAGGGGACTCAAGATTTGGAGGGGACACAGGGGTTGGAGAGGACATAGGACTGGGAACATGGGGTTTGGAGGGGACACACGGTTGGGAGGGGACATGGATTTGGAGAGAACACAGGTTTGGGGCTTTTTGGGGTGTCATGGGAGATGGTGGAGATAGAAAATGATCTGGGAATTTTGGGAGGCTGCATCCCCCCACATTCTGCTGGAGCCATGGGGTCCAGGACTTGTCAGGGCTGGCTGTGGCCAGGGCTCTGCTCTCCCTTCCATAGGGACAAACACTGCCGTGTCGTCCCCCCACGGTGTCCCCATGGGCGTCTTGAGCTGCATGAAGTACCTGATGTTCATCTTCAATGTGCTGGTGTTTGTGAGTCCACCTGGGCCCTGTGGGGTGCAGGGGTGGAGGGAACCTGTACCTGGGGAATGACATCTCCAGCTGGCTCAGGGAGGGGTGACACCGGTCCCAGGGAGGGGACCAAGGGTTGAAGCATCCCCCATCCCCATGGGGTGACATTTCCATCTGGCTCAGGGGTGGGTGACACCCATCCCAGGGAGGGGCCGAGCCTTGGGCATCCTCTGACCCCATGATCATCTCCTGACCTCCCCCCGCAGGCCGGGGGGACGTGCCTGGTGGGCGTAGGAGTTTGGGTGGCCGTGGACCCGGCTGGTTTCCAGGACATCGTGGCTGCCAGGGCTGTGCTGAGTGCAGGCGCATGGCTGTTGCTGGCCGTGGGCATTGCCCTGTCCCTGCTGGGCTTCCTGGGCTGCTGTGGGGCCCTGCGCCGGAGCCGCCCACTCCTGCTGCTGGTGAGGGAGGGGAGATGGGTGGGAAGCGGCTGCAGGATGTGGGCAGGGGGCGCTGGGGACAGGAGTCATGGGCTGGAGGGTGGTGGGGGATGTAACTGTTTCTGGAGGAGACAGAAGCTCATGTTCCTCATCCTCAACACGTCTGGCCATCCACTCCCCACCTTGTGAGTCTCAGTTTAGAGCCCAGAAGGTTCTAAAGCCATCAAATGGGGCAAATTCTCTCTGAAGCCACCGGCTTGTCCCACATGGCATTTCCAAGATATCCCCACTGCTGGTGAGGGGCAGAAACGCCTATTTGAGCGTCAACACCCCCATTTCTTCAGCGTCCCCAGTCCCTTGCAGATGGTGCTTGTTTTTAACCTCTGCCTTGCAGCCACAGTTGTGAGAGATGTGGCATCTGTTCCCAGGAGCTGTACACACGTCCCTGGTCTCAGGGGCACAGGGTGCAGGCAGAGCTGGTGCAGAGGAGGACAGGGATAATGTGAGCGAGCTGCATGTGGGATCAGGCTGGTCTCTGACTCCTTCACCTGCTGCCTTCCAGTTCTTCATCCTCGTCAGCCTCGTCTTCCTCACGCAGCTCGTCGGGGCCGTTCTCTTCCTGGTGCACTGGAAACAGGTACAGGCACTGTCCCTAGTGTCATCAGCCTCCCTCTGTTACACCATGACCATGGCTCAGAGTCTACTAGGCGACTGGGGCTGGTGTGGGGACACCCTTCCCCTCACCTCCATCATGACCACCACAACACAAACCTCAAAGCAGGTGGGGGGATCCACGGGGTGGGTGCCCAACTCCTCTCAAAAGGAGCTGGTGCTGAGCCGAGTGGGAGAGGAACAGTCCCAGCCCTGTCACCAACCCCACAGGTCCAGCCTGAGCACTTCCTTTCTGAGCTGCGGAGGAACTATGGTGGGGACGAGGGTGCCGAGGTCTTCTCCACTGCCTGGAACACCCTCATGGTCACGGTGAGCAGCTGAGAGGCTCCTGGGTGCATGTGGAGCACAAACAGGATCCACCAAGGATGACCCCCGAGGGTGGGTGAGGGGCTGTCGTGTTTTGACAAACCTGCCAAATGCCAGGTACCCTCGAAAGCCACTCACTTACCCTCCCCTGCCACAGCTGGGCAGAGGAGAGAAGAAAAAAATTAACAAGGGGTTCATGAGTTGAGATAAGGACTGAGAGAAAACACTCCAAGGCCAAAACAGGCTCAACTTAAAGGTGCAAAGTAAATTTATTACTAACAGAATCAGAGGAGGATAATGAGAAGTAAAATAAGCCCTTAAAATACTGTTTTTCCCCCAGCCCCTCCCTCCTTCCCACCAACAACACAGGGGACAGGGCGTGGGGGTTTGGTCAGTTTGTCACCCAAGGTTTTTTACTGCTGCTCAGGGAGAGGAATGCCTCTCTGCTACGCCATGAGGTCCCTCCCATGGGAGACAGTTCTCCATGAACTTCTCCGGCATGGCTCCAATCTCATGAGCAGCAGTCTGCCAACACCGCTGCACCGTGAGTCCCTCCCATGGTCACACAGTCCTTCCAAAACTGCTGCCATGTGGGTCACTCGTCCCCGGGGTCAGTCCTCCAAGGCCAGGCTGCTCCAGCCTGGGAGCAGGGCCCCTTCTCTCCACCAGGTCTCCCACTGGATCACAGCCATCCAGGCATCCACCCGCTCCGGCGTGGGCACCTCCCCCACGGGCTGCGGGTGGATCTCTGCATCCCTCATGGACTGCAGGGGGGACACCCCGCCTCACCATGGGCTCACCACAGCCTGCAGAGGAATCTCAGCCCTGGCACCTGGAGCACCTCCTGCCCCTCCTTCTGCCCTGACCTTGGTGTCTCCATGTTGTTCCCTCACATGTTCTCACCTCCTCCTCTTCTCTGGCTAGAAAAAAACTGCTCGTGCCCCCCTTTGTTTTGATTTTCTTTGTAAGTCTGTCATCACAGAGGCATTACCAACCTCTCTAACTGGCCCAGGCTTGGCCACTGGCATGTCCATCTTCACAGCCATGATGGATTGGCTACCTGCTGGACGTGGTGGAAGCTTCTAGCAGCTTCTCACAGAAGCCACCTTTGTGGCTCCCCTGCTACCAAAAACCACACCGTGCCAAACCAATACAGGGGCTCATGGACCCCAGACCGCAAGCTGCAGACTGGGCTGTTCCCCCTCCCTCCATCACCTCCTCAAGTGACATCCCTCCCATTTTGACACCACGGTGATGGTGTTTCCCTTCTGTTCCAGTTCTCGTGTTGTGGCGTTTTAGGACCCGAAGACTTTGGGAACGGCTCCCGCTTCCAGGAGCTGCACCCAGGGACACCATGGCCACAGGCATGCTGTGCCCGGGATGGGCTTCTGCAGGCAGGAGAGCTCCTGGGCTGGGAGCAGTGCCAGGACAGAAGCCCTGGCTACATCCATGAGCAGGTACAGCACAACTCTGCCGTGTCTGTGTCCCTGTCCCAGCCTCAGCCCTTCTATGCTTGTGGAGCAGAGCATCAGGGACAGGAGCCTGGGACACCGCCTGGCTGTGGTTCCACAGTCCAGTGGCTCCCAAAGTCCACAGCTCATCCTGCCCCACAGGGCACCCCCCACCCCCAGTCCCCCTCTGGGCTCCCTGTGGCCATAGGGAACACAAGAGAGCCCCTCCCTCCTCTCCCTGCCCCAGGGCTGCTTCTCCACCTTCGGCAGGACCCTGCAGAGGTACATCTCCCTCCCCGGGACCTGCAGCTTGGTCGTGCTGGGTGTCGAGGTAATGGGGGGCCTGGGGACAGGGCAAGCAGAGGGTCTCCTCTTTGTGGCAGGGGGTTGCTCAGTGGGCAAGGCGAGCACAAAAGGGCTCAGGTTTGTCTTGGGGTACAGAGCCTGCGCTCTGCTGCAGATGGGGCAGGTGAAGGGATAGGGGAGGATTTGTTTTGCTACCCCTGAGTCTCCTCACCCTGGTGTCCCTGAGAAGCACCAGGACGGCTGGCCCAGGACCCTCAAGGGGCACAGTGATGGCCCAAGCCAGAGACCCTCCGGCCTCTCTCTGCTTCCAACCACAGCCAGGCCCGGCCATGGGGCTGACCCTCTCCTGCCTCCATCATTCCAGATCTTTGCCATGTTCTTTGCCTTCTGCCTTTACTACAACTTCGACTGAGTGGGACAGGGACATGCCCGAGGCTTTGGGAGCAGCCAAGGATGCGGCCTTTCCTCTCTCATCAGAGTTCAGCTCATCACTGAGCTTCATCACTTCCCAGGCATTGGGAACCTTGCCGAGTCCTGTCTCTGCTTCAGAGATGGGCCTAGCTCGCTTTTCTGGGAGCAGGGACAGGACATGGGTTAAATTCCCCAGCAGGGAACCTGCAGAGCAAGAGGCCGAGCACCTGACATGCTCCCGCTGCAATCTGCCATCAGCCCTCATCTTTGGATCCATGGAAGCACCAAGAATTGTCCTCCTTAGCCCAATCCTCTTGCGCTCCTCACCCTGCACATCACATCGCTGATATCCCACTCTTCCACATCCATCCACTGCGAGACCTCCAGGAAACCTTTGGGCTCTTCCTCACCTGCCCTGAGCTGGTTCTTATCACTGGCCACTTCCTGGAGTCACAACAGAGCCAAGATGCCATCCAGGTTATCCTAAATGGTCCAACTGGAACCCAACAGACTGCTCTGGAGAGCCAGTTATAAGACTTGAATTTAATGACTTGCCCCTCGAGGTTACATGGAAAACTAAGCCTTTCCTGGAAAAGGATTCCCACCAGCTGGTTCTGACTTGTCTGCTGCTCAGCTCCTGCTCAGTTGGTTATGAAAACGGAAACTGAACTACTTGGTGCTGTTCCCATGTCTCTGAGAGTTGGAAACTGGAAGCTGAAGTGGTGCTTCCAGTTTTCCTTTTCTTTTGAATATTCCAAAACCTCCACTCAACAAAATGGACAAATAGACATAAATTAAAGCTTTATATTTTATTAATAAAATGGAACTTTTCACAAAAAACCCTCAAAACACGCCAAGATAACAGAAACCCAGAGCTGGTGCAGCCCTTTAAAGGCAGATTCTCTCCTTGTGTGAGAAGGGGATAGTGACAGCCCCAAGAGAACAAAACCCCCTCAGGAATCTGGGTGGGATTTCTTCTCCTTCCTGTTGACGTTACTCCCTTTTATTTTCTGAATGGTTGATTCACTGCTGGAGCTTGTTTCACTTTGAATGATTTTCTCTTCCAAAGGCCTGGAAGCCTGTGATGACCCAAGAAATAAAAGACCTGTGATTAATTTAATTTTACAGCCATTGGAATGCCCTGTGCTCCACCAAGGTCAGAGCCAACCGTACTCTGGCTCTTATGCAGTGAGCCTTCATTATTCGGCTGCTGCTGCTGGGATTTTTAGGAAGAGGGATGACAGGAGTGCAAGATAATGACTGCGCAGAGCAGTGGCACACACACAGATGAGCCAGGTTGCTCCAGGGCTCTGTATGTTGTTGCACGGACGGCTTCACCCTGTGCCCTCCTGACAACCACCCTTAACATGGAAATGGGTTCAGAGCTGGAGCAGCGAGCATGGCTCCTGGGACTCCAGCAGGGAAGACATCTGCATCCCAGAAAGGATGTTAGCCAAATCAGGTGCAGGGATGGAAGGCACCTAGGGAAGGGAAAAGGCCCAAAGGTAACTGATCTGTGGGCAGAGGTTTTAATCTGTTTAAGTGTGATCTATTTTTATGAGACTCATTGGTGAGGTGAGGGAGAGGAAAGGAAGCAGGAGGAGAAGAAGGGTGATGGGAGGAAGGCTGCACTCCACTAGGGAATAGGGAGACCAGTCAGTGAATGAATGAGCAGGTGGAGAACAGGTGCAATGGGCATCAGGCACAGCCACAGGAGGACAGGGAACAGAGCTGAGGGAGAACAGGGCTGCAGGATCCCTCGGAAGGGTTTGTCCATCTGTCCCTTCTCCTCCTCGAGCAGCATGGCAGTTACTAGTGAATGAGCACATTTAACTGGAAGGAGAGAATGTATTGAGCTTAAAAAAATATGAAATTAAATACAGATCCAAAACATAGTGCAGAAGGGGAGGAAGGAAAGAACAAAGCAACTGTGAAAGGCAAACTGTGACAAAAGGACTGTAGACCAAGGAGGAGCTACATCCAGTGAGCAGAGCGTGGTCCTTACCCTCAACTGCCCTGCGTATTTCTCAGTCCACTCCCTGGCATTGAGCAGGAACAGCTGTTTGTTATACTTGTACTCTGAGGACTAAATGGGAAGAGCAAGACAAAAAGATTTGATTGAATACAAGTCACCGAGAAGCTGGGACCAAGTCTGTCTTTAGGACTCCTAAACCAGACCAAAACCACAACAAGCATGGAGCGTAAAATTAATTTAATTTGCTTGAAGAACTTGTGCTGCCATTTGCACTGAAGATAATGGCTTGAAGACAAGACCTTGACCATCTCTTCTGGCCTCAGCTGCCTCAGGGAAGCCTAGGGATGCCCCGGGTGATCCAAGTCAGACCACACTCCTAGTGTGTCAATCCAGAGCGAGTGAAGTGGAAGTTGAGCCTAAATCCAGCCCTCCACTCCCTCCCTACCTGTGTCCATAGCCAGGAGAGAGGGAGAAGAGCTCACGTACTATGTCGGCCATGAGAGGGTCATCAGGGTTGGGCTCTGCCATCAGCAGCTGGATGGAGGTCAGCAGGGTGGAGATGTTCAGGGAAGGCCTCCATGCACCCTATAAGGAAACGGGATGAGAGCTGCAGCTCAGAGAGAGAGAAACCAGCACAGAGCAGCTCAGAGACACCTCAGAACCCACAGCACTTCAACCCAACCTGCCCACAGCTGCCTTGGGCCTTCCAGCACCTAATGCCCCATGGAACACACCAGACCCACTCCCAATATGAGGCTCCAAGGAAGCCCAACTGACAACCAGGGCAGTGTTCATGGCTCCAAGGCTGCCAGAGCTCAAGGAGCATTTGGACAAAGCTCCCAGGCACATGGTGGGACTGTGGGCTTGTCCTGTGGCAAATCCAGCTTGTGGCCCTGATGATCCTTTTGTGTTCCTTCCAACTCAGGAGATTCCATGATTCTCTGGGCTGTATTCTGCACATCTCATTTGCAGACCTAATGCCTTTTGACTCCAATCCTTAAAACCTTAGAAACTTATATGGAACAAAGAACATCATGTTCTGGCTCTAAACAAAGGAGATGCCACTCAAAAACTTCACTCCCTGCTCTGTGTAAATAAGTCAGGAGCAAACAGACATTCAATCAGGCTTTTACAAGGAGCAGATAAGGAGTTCATTATCCTGCTCAGGCTCACTTACCCACACCCAAGCACTGTCTTACCTTTGGGGGTAACTTAAGAACATCCAGGCAAATCCTTCCAGCAGAGTCAATGTTGGGATGGTAGATGGGGGTCAGGAAGCGAATCTTTGGCGGCTCAAATGGGTACCTGAAGGGATAAGAGTTAAGAAACATAAGGTATTGTTATATCTGTAGGCCAGTTGTTTTGCCACCCAAACAATGCCATTGTTTCCTCCTCCCAGCCTACATAACACCCTTCCCCATAGCTCTGTGAAGGAGGCAGTGCTCCACCTTTCCTGCTGACAGGTGTGTTCAACTAGCACTTTCCTGGATAGACTTCCACAAGAGAGCAACATAAGAAACTTTGTACTGATGAACAAGCTCTTTCCAGAAAGCTTTGAGACAGTATGATGAGGCAAAAGTCTTATCATTGCACTTTTAGGTTTTTAATCACACATCTTTGATGTTCAATGCAAAGTAAGTATATCAGCCACTGGAAAAACCGCATTCCTTAAAAAAAAGGGTCTCAAACCCATTCCTTGCTGGGAGGATAAAGGAAAGACCCACACGGTAGCATTTACAGCAACTACCTTACATCAGTTCCCTCCTATTTGAAAGCAGGACAACACCAACTGCTTAAGGAGAGAATCAGCCTGGTTTGCGTTGGAATGGACCTTAGAGCCCATTTTGCTCCACCCCCTGCCACAGGGAGGGACACCTTCCACTGTCCCAGGGTGCTCCAAGCCCCATCCAACCTGACCTTGGACACTTCCAGACATGGGGCAGCCACAGCTGCTCTGGGCACCCTGTGCCAGGGCCTCATCACCCTCACAGGGAAGAATTCCTTCTTAATTAATCTAGCCAGATGTTCTTGCCCACTTACCTTTCAGGAACTATGATTTCCAGGTTGAATACTCCTTTCTCATATGGTGTGTCCGCACCTCCTAAAATTTCTTGAGGAGCAAGATGAAAACACAAGGAATTACATTCAAAAATCAGAATGACAGAATGGTTTGGGTTGGAAGGAACCTTCAAGATCACCTCATTGTCCAGCAGCCCACATACCTCCCACGGTTACAGAGCTGCTCAGGTGACAGAATCATAGAATTTAAGGGTTGGGAGGGACCTTAAAGATCAATCCAGTTCCAGGAACACCTTCCATTATCCCAGGTTGCTCCAAGCCTCATCCAACCTGGACATTCCCAAGGATGGGACAGCCACAGCTTCTCTGGGCAACCTGTGCCAAGGCCTCACTACCCTCACAGGGGAGAAATCAGGAATAAAAAGATGTCATCTTATGTGAGACCAGTTCCCCTCCACAACAATCAAAACTGAGGGCAGACCAGCCAAGGCACAGGCCAAGCTCTGTTTAAAGGAAAATAAAATCCCACACTTCCACATATCCTATAAAGCCCAAAGCACACAGCAAGTACAGACCTAGCGGCAAACTGCAACCTAGCCCTGCCTTTGGGAACCCCTAGGGTACGTACGCGCCCGCAGGTCATTCATTTGCCCGTTCTGCCAGCAGGTGATGCCCGGAGGCGGCTCCGTAGCCAGGAGTGAGAGCTCCCTTGTCAGCCGCGAGGCTCTCTGCATGGTGCTGGAACTCCGAGACCAGAGTCTATTCCTGACAAACCTGGATTTTCAAAAACAGGACTTTAGATTGAGAATTTTTTTGGCTAAGGACCAGGGTTTTGAGCTGTTATCCTGACGTGATACCAGAGTCACAGACAGGCAGAGCCTGTTCCTGGAGCCACTCTTGCACCCAGCTGGAGGAGAGGAATGAGACCCTTTATAATCCATCCTATCCCCTCAGTCCCCAGCTGAGTCTAACAAACCTTGGGGTTTAGCAAACCTTAATGAACTGGGGAGCCATAACCAGGCTCCAAACCCCTTATGGGACTGTAACATCTGCCCTGGGACCACCCATGTCCCTTCAGGGTTAGGGTACCTGCTGCCCTGCTGGGGCCACCCATCAGTGGCCCTTCCCACCCAAAGGCCCCATCTCCTGCTTCCTGTGCAGGGGGAAACCCCAAAGCTGCCTCAGAGATGGGCCACTCCCTGCCACAGCAATGCCCCAGACACTCCCAAAGCAGGAATCTGCTCTACTCCTACCAGTCCACCCTGAGAGGAACACGGCTCGATAACACGCCACAGCCTTAACCACTCAGCCTGAGGATGTGGGGACACCCTCCTAGGCCTAACTGCCCCCTCCAGGGATTATCCTTTCCCCCAGGCACCATTAACACCACACAGCCTCCCCCGCCCGAGCACCGCTCAGTTTCACTACACCCCGAACCTGACTATCCCCACTGAAGAAGCGTTTCACCCCTCCTCCATCAGCCTAATTAATTATCCCCTCAGCCCAATTACCCCCGCACACGGACAAGGGCTGCGCCCACCTTCCCACTCCCCAAGGATGGGAACGGCCTCCCACAGCCTCACCCCTCGAAGAGCCCTCACAGAATCTCTTCGGAACGACCTCCGCCTCCACTCTCTCTGCTTACTAACTACCCCGTCACTCTAATTAATTAACGCTCCCCCCACAAGGACCAGGCCCCAGGCTCCCGCTCCCCAGACCCGTGAGGCTGCGCGGCGGGGGAGCCCTTCCGCTGTCACCTGGCAACGGGCGGACGCCTGGCGGGCAGCCCCGCCCCCTGGCCCGCCACGCGGGTGCTGATTGGGCGGCCCCGGGGCTGGGCCACGCCCCTCCGTTCGAACTGCGGCGCTGCCATTGGGTGAGCGCTGCGGGCGGGAACTCAAGCCCCGCCCCTACTAAAATGCGTGCGGGGGGCGTGGCCTGAGGGTGCGATGGGGAGGCGGGAGCGGGGCCGGAGCCGCTCCGGGACCCCCGGCCCTGGGACTCTCCCACCCTGAACCGCGTTAAACCTCCGCGGAGAGCGCCCCGCTGGGAGCGGTTCTTACATACCCCACCCGTCCCGGCCCCTCCTCCCCCGGCCGGCGTTGTGTAACGGACCCCGTGGAGCAAGGAACTGGCGCCGCGCCCGCCGCCACCGCAGGCCGTGGGGAAGGAGGTAAAGGTGCGCTCTGGAAGCCTCCACAGGATGGGGGTGGGGGGACAGGCCGGGCCGTTCGCCCCCAGCTACTGCGGGGCTGGCGCAGGGGCCGCCCTCCCTCGTACCCTCCTCGCCACTTCCCCGCTCGTCTGAGGGGCCCGGGCAGGGGGTCCTGGAGCCCCAGCCAGTCTCGCCTCTCCCCCCGCTCCCGGTGATAATTATTCCACTTCCCAAGCCCAGACTGTGGTTTCGGAGAGCAGGTGTGATGCTGCTGCCTCCAGGTGTCTGACACCTGTTTTTAACTGTTTGACTATTACTTCTGAAGCAGCCAGGATATAGCCAAGGAGCATCTGTGGTTGGATTTGACAATGGAGAGTGCCCCGCAGAGGAAATTAAACTGTTAAAAGTTTCTCTTCCCAATTCCTAGGCCTTGGTCTGTCCCTGCCCCATCTGGCTCTGCCAGCTCCAAGGGCCAGTGGGACCAGAGAGGAGCTGCCTGCAATCCTCCTCCTCTCTTGGGAATTACACAAAAGCCTGGGTGGCTTAGACGATCTTTGATGCAGAATCCACCTCAGTGCAGATATTTGTGGTATTTAGGGGTGTTTAAACCTGGGCAACTCATTTCTTGATGCATGTAGGAACTGGAGCAGCATAGTGGGATTTGGATAGTGCCACTGCATCTCTCCAGCATATCCCTGTCTGTGGAGAGAAATGCTCAGCAGTGGGAGAGCCGGGATCAGTGACTGTGTGATCTGCTTTCTTTGGGGTGACATGTTGTAAAGACCCTAGAGTGTCAGCTGAGCAACTCTCAAGGTAAGGCCTGGTTTTCCCTGCTTTCTGTCTTGGTGTACTTGTCAAAAAGTGCAGGAATTAATCCAGTGTGAGGTGTATTTTCTGCCTGCCTGGTTGATTTTTGGGGAACAGATATGATCCAGATGTGGCAGGGAGTCTGCCCAGCCTTGCTGTGTGAATGGGTTTGAGTCACTCTTGGAGAAGTGGAAGAGTAACAGTGGATAAATGCCAGCCCGATGTCAATGACAGACAGCGATAGACAATGATACCTGCTCTGCCTTCTCTAGCATCCCAGAGGATCTTTTCCTTCCTCCTGACAGGGCAGGAGTGTCCGACGGTCAGGTCCTTTCTGACACCACCCACAGCCTGCACAAGTGATCCCCCTTCCCATTCCTTCCTACCCAGTAGGGGATCCCAGCTCCTCACCCAGCCTTGACACCTCTTTGGCTCTGGGCTCCCTCCCTCCTCAGTGATCTCCAGCCCCTTTTAATGGAGCCCCTGCTCCTCCCAGCCTCTTTTAATGAAATCCCTGTCCCCCTAGCTCTGATTGCCCCAGTCCCCTTTAGTGGGATCCCCAGAGTTGTTCTTAACTCAGACCCTGCAGCCCACCCAGGCCCTGGCCTGGGGCCTTTTTGCCCTATGCCCAGTCCCCGTTGTGGTGTGATCCTGCTCCCCACTGCTCCTGCAGGGCTGGGCAAACTGGAGGGGATGTGATGGGATGGGCCCCAGCCCAGGGACACATCTCACGGCCATCCCACAGGCTGTGTGGGGCACTGGGCTCACAGCAGTCCCAGCTGTGTGAGACCAAGGGGCACTGGATGGCCATGATCCCCCAGGCTTCATGGGGCCGCAGAGCCCTTGATTTGGGGTGACCCTGCAGACCACGTGGAGCCATAGGGCTTGGGACAGCCCCAAAGGCTGTGGGGGCCTTGGAGCCCCTGACTGGGGCAGTCCCTCAGTGAGGCCAGCTGGTGCATAGGGTGCAGGGGACTCTTCCAGCATGCTTTGCATGGTTTAGTACCCAAAAATGCCAGCTGGGTGCTCCCTTGAGCAGCGGGAGGCACTTTGTTTTTCCGGTTCTCCCAGGAAGTGGGTGCAGGGCGGTGCCGAGCTGGGGCGCAGGGCAGAGCACCCCACACAGCGCAGCCCTGCGTTGGGCTGCACACCCCGCTCGTGAGTTTGGGGCTTTACTGGGGGGGTTGTAACAAAGTGAGTTTGTCTGGGTGCTGCTGGTGCATGTGTTTGGGAACGCAGCAAATAAGGTTTACGGAAAAGCTGCTGGATGTGGGTTGAGCGGGGCCAAGGGCTGAGTCGCCTGGTGCAGCCACTGGTGAAGGGGTGAGTGGAGCTGTTTGGCTGGAAGAGTTGAGCTGGATTAGAGATTGTTATTAGGTTCTTTGCTAATCCCTAATCTCTTAATTATCCTCTGAGGGTAACGCTCGAAATTACCAGCAGGTGGAGACCCACCTGCGAGGTGGGTGTTGAACTTTTCCAGTTTTCCACGGGAGAGCGAGTCTGGGCGGTGCTGCTGGGCTCGGTGCAGACACGAGGTGGCAGCTGGGCTCCTCCTTCGCTTCCCTGCATCTCCTGAGTCCATTGTCCTGAGCAGGACAGCCAGGGGTTGGGAGCTGCTTCCCAAACTCTACCCTAAGCCATTTGAGCCTAAGACCCAAGGTCAGTGCTCCTGCCAATCCTTTGAACTCAGCTGAAGTGGTTCAAAGGGGAATAAATGTATGAATCAAGAGTAGTATTGTGTCATTATCACACCCAGTTCTGCTCTGGAGACAGGCTGGGAGAGCTGGGGGTGTCCAGCCTAGAGAAGAAAAGGCAAGATCTCCGAGCCCCTTCCAGTGCCTAAAGGGGTTCCAAGAGCTGAAGGGGGATTTTTGACAAAGGTCTGGAGAAACAAGATAAGGGGGAATAGCTTCCCACTACCAGAGGGCAGGGTGAGATGGCATATTGGAAGAACTCCCCTGTGAGAGCTGTGAGGCCCTGGCACAGATTGCCCAGAGAAGCTGTGGCTGCCCCATCCCTGGAAGTGTCCAAGGCCAGGTTGGTCAGGGCTGGGAGCACCCTGGGACAGTGGAAGGTGTCCCTGCCCGTGTCAGGGGAGATGGAACTTGAAGAACTTTAAAGTCCCTTCCAACTCAAACCAGTCTGGGGTTCTCTGAAATCTGTAAATTCGGATGTCTCCTACTAAAATTCCCTGACAGAGGGAGTATTGTACCAGGTCTCTGATGAGCTGATTGCTCCTTGAAATCAGCTGATGGCTTCCAGAGGGTTTGCTGACAGCCGCATCTCTGGGGTTAAAAAGTGTTTGTGCACCAAGTGGAGCTCTAGAAGCTCCATCTGTTTTGATTCCTTCCTTCTAGTGAGTGTTATTGGGATGTAATTTCATTGAGGAATTTAATTTAAGGATTTGAGTGACTCATTTGGGGCAGAGACCATTCTCTGTGGAGCTGGGTGGTGATCCTGCTGCTGAATGGTGGGGCCAGAGGAGAAGTTTGGTCTTGTTCCTGCTTTTCTCTCTCATGAAAACTTATCAAAGCAAGAGGTTTGTGATAAAAACCGCAGAGGATTTTTTTGGAGCTCTATTTCTGATTGTTACTTGACCTTGTTCTTTATAGGGATTGAGTATCCTGAAAGCCAAGGGTTCCTTTCCTCCTATAGCCAGGATGCTGCATCGCACCATTCACCTTTTCCGGAAGGAGCTCCGGCTCCACGACAACCCAGTGCTGCTGGCTGCCCTAGAGTCCTCAGAGGCTCTGTACCCCGTGTACATCCTGGACAGAGCATTCCTGACCTCCTATATGCACATTGGGGCCCTGCGCTGGCACTTCCTGCTCCAGTCCCTTGAGGATCTTCACAAAAACTTGAGCCAGCTGGGCTCCTGCTTGCTGGTTATTCAAGGGGAGTATGAAACTGTTCTTAGGGATCACGTCCAGAAGTGGAATATCACGCAAGTGACGCTGGATGCAGAGATGGAGCCATTTTACAAGGAGATGGAGGCCAACATCCGGGGCCTGGGGGCAGAGCTGGGCTTTGAGGTGCTCTCCCTGGTGGGTCACAGTCTGTATGATACCCAGAGGTACGTGACTTCCCCAAATGCAAAAGTGTCTGCAGGGAGGTAATTTTAGAAAAGGCCAAGTGTCTTGGTTTTTCCTTTGGAGAAAATTGGACTGTCTGAGGTGAACGTGGTCCTATTTGCTGGAGAAACTGTGTTGCTCTGTTGGAAGGAACAGAAGAGACTGTGCACAGGTTTTAGGATTTCAGCCTAAAGAGCTGAAATCCTAAAACCTTTTTTCTTTTGGGCAGTTTAATTTACCTAAAACCGTACTCTTTTAAACAGAGTGGAAGAAATTCTCTAACACATTTAATAGGACTTGTGAAAGTTCTATTCAATGTGGTAAAGAATTTTTGGTGTCAGATTTTTTCAAAATCTTTTGAACCAACTTTCAGTGGTGTCTGGATACTTGGATCCAAGCTGTTACTCAGTGCTGAATGTGTGAAGATATTGAAATTACTAAGAAGGAAAACAGTAATAACTAAACCAGCCTTAACAATCCAATTGTGCAACTCTTCTAAATTATGTAAATGAATAGACGTGTATAACTTGCTGTCTTGAATTCAAGCTGTTTGCATGGGTGATTGCTCACAGAGGACAGTTATTTACTGCCCTGAACCTGTTTTTTGTGACGCCAGAGGCATCCCATACCCTGCCCTGTGTGTCTTAGCTGTGTGGCTGTACAGGTGAAGCCATGGCTGGAATCCTGATCCCAGTTTTGTTGTCTCGGGTCCTGAGAAACTTGGAATAGATGTACATTCGTCCAGGGGCGTTTTACTTGTAAAATCTGTGATTTCCACATTCAGTTGCACTAATAGAGTTGTTACAGCTTGTGATGTCACCTTCCTGTCCATGGACAGCTTCATCTTCTTCCTTGGTTTCTGTTGTGTGAAATGTGATCTTGTTGTTTTTTGGTTTTTTTTAGGATTTTGGACCTAAATGGTGGGAGTCCCCCATTAACTTACAAGAAGTTTCTTCACATTCTGTCTCTGCTTGGTGACCCTGAGGTGCCTGTCCGAAACCTCACAGCTGAAGACTTCCAGTAAGTACCAGCCATGGTGTGGGAATTGCTGGTCCTCTTTCTCTGCCCAAAAGAAGAGTCAGGGCCAAATGATAATGAGGCATCTTAGACTTTTTTGGTTAATTTTGTGCACGGGTGGTTATTGATTTTATATACAGGGGATGTGGCTGTTGTTGGGAGGAGAGAGCAGATGGTGGAATAGTCTGATACTCAGCTCTTTGGGTATTTGTGCAGCAGATTTCCCACCATGTGGGACACCTTGCAAAATAATGATTGGATTCGATGACTTAAAGGTCTTTTCCAACCTTAATGATTCTGTGATTCCGTGAAAGTCTTTCAAGGCACCTTGAGAAAAGCTTTTAAGAGATGTCAAACGCCTACAGAAGCATGCCTGGGGAATTTACTCAAAGGCATACTCTATATTCCTCTCAAGATTTCAGACAGGAATTGGATGAACCACTATAGTTTGTTTTATGCAGGAAGTTCAGTGGAATAATCTTGCTGTTCCCTCATGGCTTTAAATCTCTCCTTCCCTCTGCTGTATGGGAAAGAGGGACAGAGCTCGTGTCTCCCAGGACTTGAAAAGAAGCTCAGAGTCACGGATGTCTTGTGTTTAGCTCTGCATGAGGAAAGGTCAGTGATCCAAAGGGAGGTAAGCCTGGGGCAGGAGACAGCTGGGATGGGACTGCAGGTACTTGGGATTCAATGTCAGGTGCCTCCTGCATGGCCCCAGTTTAGTGGCACCAACCCAGGCTTGGATCTTCCCATCTTGTGGGAGTCCTGTTGATTCCTGAATGTTGTCCTCTGATAGTCTGATGACAAGACTCATATAAGTACTAGAATGTATAAGTTCCTGTATTTCTTCTACCACTGCTTTTTTCCCTTTCTTGCCTAATTTATTTGTTTGAACATTTAAAATTATTGCTGATGAGATATAAGTGGTTCACATGCTTCCCAGCAGACCTGAGCTATGTCAGTGCTCTGAGAGCTGCACTAGCCCCACCTCTGTAGGTGTCTGCAGCAGGGCTGAGCTCAGGTTTGTCCAGGTAAGTACAAAGATCTGTTAATGTCTGAGTTCATTCACGGGTTGTGAGAAATCTCTGTACCACCAACACTTCCCTGGGCCTCTTCATCTATGTTTTACAGTGGGGGAACAAAAACCAAACTGATGCTCTTCCAGCCTTTTGGGGGGCAGAGGCCTTGGGAAGCCTCAGCAAGTGAGGCTGAGGAGATGTGGGAGGGCTGATGAAGGGTGTGGGCTTGGGGAGCCCCCACCTTGGTTAGAAACGAGCAGCCGGGGTGGCCCAGGGAGCTGATCTGCCTCCTTCCCTATGAAACTCAAAGAGAGCAGGTTTGGATTAGATGTTGGGAAGAAATTCTTTCATGTGAGGGTGGTAAGGCCCTGGAACAGGTTGCCCAGAAGAAGCTGTAGTTGCCCCATGCCTGGGAGTGTCCAAGGCGAGGTTGGCCAGGGCTTGGAGCAGCCTGGGATAGTGGAAGGTGTCCTTGCCCATGGCAGGGGGTGGACCTGGATGAGCTTTAATATCTCTTCCAATCCAAACCACTCTGGGATTCTGTGAAACCTCTCCAGAGTGACCTCTCCTCAGAGGAGCTGGAGTGGCCTTTGGAGGCAGCACCATAATTGTGTTTAGGGTCTGAGGAGGCTCTTGGCTTCCTCCTAGGGATGGACGTGACAGCTGGGAGCAACTTGAGAGGAGCTACCTCCGAGCCTTGTGTAGGGAATGGGAACTAAGAGGGGTCTGAGCTGTGGGTCTGCAGCTGACTGCTCTGAGCACTGTAACTTGGTGGGACTGTTCCTCTTCTCCCAGTTGAGGCTAGAATTCCTTGGAGCAATTGCAGGATGAGCTCTTCTTCCCCAGGAGAGTACAACCTGGGATTTCTGTGTGTGCTTTCCTTCCCTGTGCTCTGGTTGGACTGTCACACAGGAGGCTTGGCATGTGCCCTGGACAGGGGCTTCCTCCCTCTCCTGGCTGCTGTTGTCTCTTTCTCAGTTTTCTCTCTCACCTCAGGAGATGTAGGGCCCCTGATCTGGGCCTGGCTGAGTGTTACAGGGTGCCTCTCCCGGTGGATTTGAAGATTTCCTTGGAGAGCCTTTCCCCTTGGAGAGGAGGAGAGACTGAAGGGCTGCAGCGCCTGGAGCAACACTTGACTGACCAGGTCAGCCCTGATGGAACACAGGGGATGCTGGTGGCTCCAGGTGGGCTGAGGTCAGTGCCCAACTTGGCTTGGAGGAGGGTGGCAGCTTGGACTTGGGTTTTGTTCTCCTTGATTTCTGGGAAACAAGAGTGTTATCCAGGCATGACATCAAACAAGCCCCTGTGATAGTGAAGCCAGTTCCAAGAACTTTCCTCTGTTTATTACTGGACATGTGTTGTCTTATGCTGCCTGAACTCAGATTTCTCTTTTCATTTCAGGGCTGGGTGGCAAGTTTTACTAAACCAAGGACAATCCCAAACTCGTTGCTTCCAAGCACCACAGGCCTGAGCCCATATTTCAGTATGGGCTGTCTGTCAGTTCGGACCTTTTTTTATAGGTTGTCAAACATTTATGCTCAGGTAAGCAAATAATTTGTCCTAATTAAGCAAATCCAAAACTGTGACGTGTCTGGCACGGGAGGCAGGATTTAACCCTCAGATCATCTTGGTAGCGACTTGGTGTATCAAAAAATGCTGCTTTGTTAATGTCTTCTCACGGTGTCCCATGAAATCTGTGGAATGGCTTCATGTTATGTGAAACACCTGTGAATGTCTGCGGCTTTTCCCAATCAAGTTTTAGAAACAACAGGTTATTCATATTCTAAATTCATATTTTCATCAGGAACTTGTAGTGACAGGACAAGGGGGAATGGGGAGAATGGCTGCCAGAGAGAAGGGATAGTGGGGAGAAAGTCTTCCCTGTGAGGGTGGGGAGGCCCTGGCACAGGTTACCCAGAGAAGCTGTGGCTGCCCCGTCCCTGGAAGTGTCCAAGGCCAAGCTGGACAGGGCTTGGAGCAACCTGGGATAGTGGAAGGTGTCCCTGCCCATGGTAGGGGGTGGAGTGAAATGGGCTTTAAGGTCCCTTCCCACCCAAATCATTCCATGGTTCTATGAATAGGGAGCAAGCAGACCCAGGATCAGCAGGGAAGCCCAGGAAAGCCTTCCTAAAATTCAAGGATTTTAATTTGTCTGTCTGGTAGTTAAGGGAAGTTTTCTATCAGTTTATGCAGTTTTGTTTCTGGAAATCAACTGGTTTGTCTTAGACAAGTTTTAATTGTAGCATAAGCCAAAACCACTTTCTGAAATCTTGTTTGATTCTTAAGAAAAAGTGAGCTTGGAACCAACCCAAGAAAACCGAGGTCCTCCTGAACCTCCATTTTAAGATTATCTCTTAAGACATGGCTGAGCCATCTGAATTCAGTTAACACGTTAATAAACATGTTTGGTGTAACCAATCCCAGTGTGACACTGTTTTGGAAGGTAGATGGAGAATGTTTGAGGTAATACTGAGGTCTGGCAGTTTGAGTTTGCTTTGGGCCAGACAGTGTTGCCTCAGATCTTTCATTTCCTTGATTTGAACGCTAAAGTGCCTTGAAACCAGTATTATAATCAATTAATCTTTATTTTATGGGCCTGACAGTCACAAAATGAATGAGGCTGCAATGATACGTATGAACTGAAACTGTCGCCTTTTGTCTATTGCAGGCGAAAGACCACTCTCTGCCCCCAGTGTCACTCCAAGGGCAGCTGTTGTGGAGGGAATTCTTCTATACAGTGGCATCAGCAACCCCCAATTTCACCCGAATGGCCGGGAACCCCATCTGTCTTCAGATCCGCTGGTATGAGGATGCAGAGAGGCTCCACAAGTGGAAAACGGTAATAAAGTGCACGGCCACAGCAACTGCATTGGAGCTCGGACTTAATCGGTCCCTGCTGGCAGTTTGAGGGGGTCTTGCAGTGGTGTGACAGGCTGTGAGAGCTCGGAATGTTCAGCCTGGAGAAGAGAATGCTACAGGGAGACCTTAGAGACCCTTCCAGTGCCTAAATGGGCTCCAGGAGAGCTGGAGAGGGTCTTTGGACAAGAGATGGAGTCACAGGACAAGGAAGAATGGCTTTCCATTGCCAGAGGACAAGGATAGATGGGATATTGGGAAGCAATTCCTCCCTGTGAGGGTGGGGAGGCCCTGGCACAGATTGTCCACAGAAACTGTGGCTGCCCCATCCTTGAAAGTGTCCATGCCCAGGTTGGACAGAGCTTGGAGCAACCTGGTCTAGTGGAAAGCATCCCTGCTTATGGCAGGGGGTGGAATGAGCTTTGATGTCCCTTTCCACCCAAACCATCCTGTGATTCTGTGAAAGCAGTGTATGAGAGGAGAGCTGATGTTCCTGTTCTGCTGCAGGCACAGACGGGGTTCCCATGGATCGATGCCATTATGACCCAGCTGCGCCAGGAAGGCTGGATCCATCACCTGGCTCGGCATGCTGTCGCCTGCTTCCTGACTCGGGGGGACCTTTGGATCAGCTGGGAAGAGGGAATGAAGGTTCACTGCTGGCTTTTATTGTCCTCTGTTCTGCCTGGCCCTGAGAAACCCTGCACAGCCTGAGCCTAGCAGTGGGAGAGTTCTGCAGCACAGGGTTTTGTTCTAAGCCTCCCTGTGGATCTCAGGGTTTATGGAATCTCTTGTTTTGTCACTCAGTGCAGTGGTGAGAGGTCATTCTCTTCTCCAAATCCTCATGATTTTTGGATAATGAGGATACTGGTGGAGACATGCTCAGTCTGTAGCAGGTCCCAAACCCAGAGTTATTGGGTTGCTCTGTCTTCTTTCTGTCTTTGTGGAGAGCATTTCCGGTGTGCCTGTGAGGAGACAGCCTAGGCCCCACAGTGCTGTGCTTCCGGCAGCAACCCCCGCCTTCACCTTCCAGCCTGGTTTTGTCTAGTTTTTGCAATGTAGGCATTTCAGGGGTGTTTTTCTTTCTCTCCCTATCCCTGATGTGCAGGTATTTGAAGAGCTGCTTTTAGACGCTGACTACAGCATCAATGCTGGGAACTGGATGTGGCTGTCAGCCAGCGCCTTCTTCCACCAGTACACGCGGATCTTCTGCCCTGTCCGCTTTGGGAAGCGCACGGACCCCCAGGGCGACTACATCAGGTCAGGGGACACCCCACCCCACCATCTCCCTAAGGGCTTCCCAAGTTCCTCTGGCAGCAGGAGCTGATGAACTGGATCTGTTTGAAACACACACACCTGTTAAACAGGGCTCATAGCAACGGTTTTGTTGAATACATGAGGAAACTGAGGCATGGAGAAGCGGAGAGATACCTGTGGTTCCAAGTGATGGCTGAGCAGGGCTTGTGTTCATTAGTAAGCGCTTGTTGCCTCCAGCACCATGTTTGATCACCAGGCTGGCTCCTCTTTCTAAAGGATTTGAGTAGAACTTCCCACAGCTTTCCTGGTTCCAGTCTGCACTTTGTTTCTTGCTTTTCATACAATTCCAGAATGGTTTGCCTTGGAAGGGATCTTAAACCTCATCCAGTTCCACCCCCTGCCATGGGCAGGGACACCTTCCACTAGACCAGATTGCTTCAAGTCTGGCCATGGACACTTCCAGGCACGGGGCAGCCACTGCTTTTCTGGGCACCCTGTGCCAGGGCCTCCCCACCCTCACAGGGAGGAATATCCCAATATCCCATCTAACCCTGCCATCCTTTAGTTGCACATAAGTTTTAGTTTCCACTCTGAGTTGTCTTTGCTTCAGAGTCTCATTTCCTTGTCTCTCCATAAGGTGCTGATGGGCTCTCTCAAAGCACTGCGGGGTTTCCAGGGCTCACTGTGTTATCATTGAGCAAACAGCTCCATTTCCCCACATCTCTTCCTCCCACCCTGTCTAGATTTGGATATTGGCAAGGAGAAGCCTGTGCTGAGGTACTTCACGGACTGGGACAGAAAATGACTTTGCCATTCTGCAACAATTTTTAAATTTTTTTTTTTTTTAAATTTATTAATATTTAGGATTAAATGTCAGTGAAAATGTTAAAAACATATTTTGGATGAAATGAAAAGCAAACTACTGTTTAAATCACACCATTTATTCTATGCTGTAAAGTTAACTTTTGGAAGATACCACCTATGGAGGTTTGAGAACATAAACCCAATTCTTTCATGGAGAATGAATCAGAGCTTTCCCATGGATTGTATTATCAATATTAACATGGCACAGGTTGGTTTACACTTCTCTGAATGTATGAATATTTGCCTGCAGGATTATAAACCCCCCTATTATCCCTGTTTTGTAGGAAATACTTGCCTATACTAAAGAACTTTCCCTCCAAGTACATCTACGAGCCCTGGACAGCATCTGAAGAGGAGCAGAAGCAAGCAGGGTGTATCATAGGTAATTCATTCACATTCCTTGCTAAGGGTTTTCCTGCTGCTAACTATTCAAGCATCATACTTCCAACATAAACTATTTATCTTCTGAAAATGGATGAATCCAACAGCCTCCCTTCTATTCATTCTCCAGTAACATTTTTTTTTATTGGAGTCTCATTTCAGGGTACATATTTTTGCCTCAACTTTTTGTCCTAAAACTCTTGTATCACCCCAGGCTTTTGCCTTTGAATTTATCCATCTTGGATGCTTGGCTGCTTTAAATAGAATCAGAACATCTTGTGCTTTTACTCCTCCTCTAACACATCTTTGAAGGCTCTTATGTCAAAGTGGGAGCTCTTCTCTTTGATGGAGAGGATTAGACACTTCCATTTATTTTAAGAAAAGCTGGAAGTATTTCAAATCCAGGGAGATGTCCTTGCTGAGTCCCATAAAGGCTCTGTCTCCACGTTGCCCAGGTCAGGATTACCCTTTCCCCATGGTGAACCACAAGGAAGCCAGTGACCACAACCTGCAGCTGATGAAACAGGTCCGAGAGGAACAGCACAGAACAGCCCAGCTCACGAGAGGTGAGAGGTGCTACAGCACCCACATTCCCTGTGCTGCGACACACAGGCTGTCCCCAGGAACCCAGGGCTCTGGGGCTTGGTTTTGGGTGCCTTTCCAGGATGCTTTTCCTCTTGGGATACTAACATCATGTACAGCTCTTCTGGTTACTGTTAAAATGCTGCCCCAAGTGTGAGAACAACAAGAGTTTAAGCCTTCCTTCCCTCTCCCCCTGGAGCATCCTTCTGCCTACTGCAGGAATGCCTTCCCAAAACCAGATCTTCTCCACCTGCCCAGACTCCCCAGCCCCAGGCTGGCTGGGCATGTCTCCAAGGTGCAGAAATCTCTGCAGCTCTGCTCACGCTTCTCGTGAACCAGAACATCCTTGTTTGTCCTTGGTACTATGATCTGCCCTGTGCCATAGCAGAGACTGAGATTCCCACGGAGCACAAAGCTCTGGAGAGGTGAGATGCTCCAAGAAATTTACCTTTTGACCTGGTTTCCTGTATTGCTTAACCCTATGGATAACAAACAGGTAGTTGTCAGGAAAGGCTGGAACACTCAAACTCTGCTTGAGCCTGAAGTAATTAGTTAATTAGCTATTTCCAGTCACAGAGATGTGTCACTTATGGCACCTGTGCTCTTAAAATTGAAATCTCAGGGCCTGTGCTGAGCTCAGAAGAATCCTTCACAGTAAAACATGGAATCTCAGTTTGGTTTTGGGTGGGAAGGGACATTAAACCTCATCTAGTTTCCACCCCCTGCCATGGGCAAGGACACCTTCTGCTATGCCAGGTTGCTCCAAGCCCCATCCAGCCTGGCCTTGGACACTTTCAGGCACGGGGCAGCCACAGCTTCTCTGGGCACCCTGTGCCAGGGCCTCCCCACCCTCGCAGGGTGGACTTTCTCCCCACTATCCCATCTAATGCTCCCCTCTGGCAGTGGGAAGCCATTCCCCCTTGTCCTGGCACTCCAGGTCCTTGTGCCAAGTCCCTCTCCAGCTCTCTTGAAGCTCCTTTAGGAAGGGTCTCTAAGGTCTTCCTGGAGCCTTCTCCTCTCCAGGCTTAACATTCCCAGCTCTCCCAGCCTGGCTCCATAATGGAATTTAAGTGACAAATTACCTTTTTATTTAATAATGGGCCACAGCAGCCTCTCTATATTATAGAAACCCAACATGCAACAGCTGAGGGGAACCTTAATTATTCCTTCCTTCACTGCTCTGGTCTGAGGGAATTAATTGTTGCAAACCCTGGAATGGATGCCTATTAATGTGTCCAGGAGGTCACACACTGGAATATTACAGATATAATCACTGTATGCTGTCAGTTCTTCCCGAAACCCTGTTGTACCAGGGACTAAATGTTGGGAGTGCTGTTGGAGATAGGTAGAGTCAAAATCTTGAGAGTCCCTGAGTGTTATCCCAACACCCAGCTCAGTAAGAAAACTGGCTCATGCAGGTGAGCAGACGTTGGAATAGAGTAAGGGCTAAGGAATTAGATGCAGTGTGGAACAATCTGGAAGGTGTCCCTGCCCATGGCACACAGTGGAATGAAAGGAGCTTTAAGGCCCCTTCCAACCCAATCTGTTTTGGGATTCCATGATCCTAGTTGCCTATGAACAGAAGCATTTTCTACTTTGTATCTTCACCTGACTGAAGTCAGGGAAGAACTTCAAACTTTAATCCTTCTTCCCTTCTCTGCGTAGATGATACAGATGACCCCATGGAAATACAGGTGAAACATCACCACTCTGAAGAAAACATTTCAAAAAGAAAAGTGGCCAGGATGACAGAATAAACTGAAATTCCCTCGAGGTCACCTACTGGGAACCAAAAAAGGCAAGAGGGCAGATCCAGGGGCCAGCTGAGCTGGCCAATGCACTGTCCTCCGTACTTTGCCCTGCTAATGGTGCCTCCTGCTTGTGCCTTGACCTCAGGAAAAGTGTTGGATCTTGAGTAGTGTTAGTGCAGTTATTTTGGGTGGAATTGTTTCTCTTTGAGTGGCTTCTGGACCATTGGTGGAAGCTGTTGGGTGAATGCAAGAGGTGCCTGGTTGTGGCAGGTCCTGCTGCTGCAGCATCCTTCAAATCCATATTTCATGCACCTATATAAATAGATTTTGTGATAAATACTCATCTCAATGTCAGAAGACAATGTGGTCGCACAGTAGTATTAGGACCTTGATTTGCTTACCTTGTAGGGACAGAGACTTAGGGATGTTCTGATTATTTAAATTCCTAGTTGTGATTGTAGTCCTCAGTTTGGGGAGACAGAGCAGAGAGCAGCCCCTTGTACCTTCTGTGTAGTTTTTAAGTCATAAGTAGAAATTCTTATGCATTTTAAGGACAACGTTGAAAATATCTCACTAAATTAGGGCTGATATACAACTTTATAATTCTCCTCCTTGACTAATTCTTCTAGAACTGCAGGGCAGAGGTTAATTCTGTCATGTATCACATGGAAAAATTTCCCCTCTTACTGAAATGTGTTGTTGTAAAGTTTTTCAAGGCTGGATTAGTCAATTATGCTTGGGGGTTTGGGGGTGGGGGAGTGCAGTGGGGTCTTCATGGCTGCAGTTAGTATTTTGGATTTGGAAAGAAATAAAACTTACTTCTGACATGACCAATGCAAAGGCTCTGGAGCAATCTGTTATACAATTGATATTCATTGGTTCTCTCGGGGAAAGCTGGCGGCACAACAGCTCCAGCAGCAATCCAAACTCCTTGAAAGCATCCTGGGATCTAGTGCAGGAGCAGCACAGGAACCACGAGCACCAGGAGGAGGCCATAAACTGCTCCTGGCAGGATCTTTCAATGCTGCTGGAGACCTGCAGGACCTGTCAGGGCAGAGCTTGCTGGCAGCAGGGCAGTGAGGTGTAACTTCAAAGCTGCAAGGACCCTCCTGCTGCTCCACGCCTGCATCAAGCTCCTGGAGGAGATGCCCATGTTCCCTGACACTTCAGCCCTCCACCAAACCAAATGACTTGCAGGGATGGCGAGAACGCAAGGCCTCTTGCCTTTCCCTTTATGGAAGGTAGAATTCCGAGGTGGCACTTGTTTCTTTGGTGAGATCTGCTGCTCCGAAGCCTCCTGGCATCCCTCCCCTGTGTCACTGGGCTCCTTCCTGTGCCTGAAGGGATTTGTGGCATCCCTGGAGGGATTATGCCCATTCACAAGAAGGGCTGGAAGG
>VYZT01056689.1:173117-196441 GCA_013400735.1 Pomatostomus ruficeps | reverse complement strand
CAGGGCACTGCTCACTCATGTTCCACTTGCCGTCTCAGGTCTGTCGTGTTGGAGGAGTGTGGATCCTGCCAGAGAAGGACGTGATGGAAACCAGCACTTTCTTGCCTCTGCACTGCAGTCTTTCTGCAAAGTTTTTCTGAAACTTTACTTGATGGAATGTGAATTTTTTGACAGTTACATGTTGCCATGGGAGGAAATGTGTGGGCAAAAGCCGCAGTCCCAAAACTGCAGGTGCTGAGTGTGTCTACAAGCAAAAGGTGGGAATTTCTCTGTTAAAAATTTTGCTTTTTCCATGAGTTCATGGGGCTGAAAGCAGACAGTATCATTCACTGGTGGAACTCGCAGTTGGACTACAGAGCTGTGGCCTCGCTGAGATCAGCGGGGCCAATACTGGGGTCTTCTGAGAAAGTGAAAGACCTCTAGGCAACAGAGCCCCAGTGAAAGGAAAACGGGGCTTTGACAAACAATAGATGCCATGGGATAAACCAGAAAGGGGGAAAAGGGATTCAGTTAATGCACAAGCACTAAATCTTTGGCTCTATTTCCCTGATTTTTTTTTTACCAACCATTTCCTGCATAGATGCACTAACCCACCTCCAGGAGGACAGTGATGGGTTCCTTCTCCAGCTCTACCATGGAGTGATGACCTTGGATGACTTCCCCCTTTAATTCCCCATTCCAGTGGGAAGAGCAAGACTCAACACCTTCTTGAAAGTACTTCAAAATTCAGGGAGAAAATGCATCATACAAGCAGCAACGTGCAGATGATGACAAATGATTTGTCATCAGGAACAAACAGTTGACTGTTCGTTAGTAAAACATCGGGTTCTCCTATACCCAGAACGGGTCGTTACAGAAACAGCAATTCCCCAAAGGGGAGTAAAGAAAACACTGGGGAAGCTCAGAGCTGATGCAGGATGGCAGCGATTTCCCGGTGCCTCGGTCCCTCTGTCAGTTCTCACTGACCCACACTGGCCCAGACAGTCCCTGCGGTCAGGGCAGAGCAGCTCCACGCCGTGTTTGGCCCAGCCACACGTTCCTGCCATTTCCCCTAAAGAGAGGTGGTCAGAGCACTGATGAACTCCAACACCGGAGCTAACCTGACCTGCAGGCACTACGCACCTTCCCAGGCTTCAGCTGTGTCCCAGAAGTTTTCCAGCTGCCCTCCTGCTTTGAATATAGCGTGTGACTTGTCCCTTGTGCATTCAGCTCCCCAAAAGACGTATTTGCTATCTGAGTGAATCTGTGTAGAGCACAAGATCACGGACTCTGCAAGCAGACCCAAGTCAGGTTGCATCAGCTCCAAATCCTCAGCCTGCCACTTCTACCAATTCATGCCCAAGTACTTTAAAATAATTGCACTTCCAGTGATTGCAGCGGCATTCTCTGACCAGCCTTAGCTTCCTCTTGAACTCACAGTCCCTGCCAGGGAGCCACCTACCAAGCAAATCTGATTCCCCTGAAACCTGAGAGACTTGCAGCTATCCAAGCCCTGACTGCATAGCTCACGGGGCTCGTGGGACCTGCCTGGGGACAGGCTCCCTGAGCTCTCTGGATGGCAGCAGCCTGCCCTGGACACCCTTCCTCTGCAATACCTTCAGCTGTGCTTTTTGAAGCAGTACTGCTGCTTCTTGCTGGGGGCCGTGAGTGAAACAGACCACCAGCTTTTAATAGAGAAGCCTGTTCTACACCAGAGGAACAAAGCAGGAGGGATGCCTGCTGTCAGCCCACTCCCTGCCTGGCTCCCCAGCTCTGCTGCCCACGCTCCAGACAGTGCTCGGAACTCACAGCTCAGCACGGAGCCTGCATGGGGGTAGAGCTGGAGGTGATCCCCAGCCCACCTTGGCCACCCTGTCCCTTCACAGGGCTCTTCAGAAGGCCGTTCTGCTCTGGGACAGCCCCTGCTGCTCTTCTCCAGCCCCTCCTGCTTGCAGCATCTCTCCTGCCCCAGGGAAGGTGCACAGGCAGGGCTGGAAAACTCACAGCAGACATCAACCCTGGCTGGCCACAACACAGAGCCCTGGCTGATTTCTGGTGCCAAAGGGAAGCATCCATACCACTCTCCCAGGAATGCCTCACCTCATCCCAGTGACCTGTTATTTCCCCTAAATTCCCCAACCTGCAGAGTCCCACGGAGGTCCATAAACCTGCAGAGGCAGAAAATCAGCTGTGGACACCACACCAATGTGAGTATCCCCCAGCCTGGAGAGCTCTCCCGTGAGCCAGACTGCCAGCAGAGAGGACTCAGGGATGGAGGGGCATCGCACACGTGCAGGTTTGTCCCAGGCACTTGAGAACTGGATGACACTTGTACCTTTTGTGCCACACTGCTGTCCCTGCATCACCCAGGCGCTGGTAACACCTGCCACAGGTGCAGTGCAGAGCAGAGCTCAGTGCCCTGCCCGCTCTCAGACACACAGCTGCCACCTGCTAGCCCAGGGGCTGCCAGAGCTAGCCATGCTGCCAGGGACTTCCAGGGCACGCCAGCCACCCAGACAAGCCCGGCTCTCCTGCATTCCCAGGCTGTCGTGCTTGCCCTAAATTACCTCAGGTAACTCTGCCATAAGTGCTGCAGTTGCATCTCCAACTTGCAAGTGGGACACTCCCAAAGTGAGCACAATCAACACCTCTCAAGATCCCAAAAGCCTCCCCTTCACTTTAGTGACTCTGTGGGCAGATACTGGCTCTAATCACAACCTTCTGCATTCGTAACAGGAAAAAACTGTGTGAGAAGCCCAGAGAGAAAAAAGAGTAAAAAGTTACAAATAGGGGAAAAATGTGTAAGAAGCCCAAAGAGAAACAGGAGCGGAAAGCCGCAGTCAGCCATGAGAGCAGCTGCAGCTTCTTAAACTGATGAGTTGCACACGGAGCAGAGTAACTCGAACCAAGGAGCTTTGAAAACAACACACACAAACCGGGACCGAGCCGACCTTCCGGCGGCTTCGCACTCACCCGAACTGCTCCTCCGCCTCGTCGGCGCTCAGAGCTTCCGAGGATCCCAGCACGCTGTGCCACCGCTCCTTGCTGAGGGCCCCGCTCGGTATCTCCGGGCTGGGGGAGCCCCTGTCCCCCAGGTCGGGGCTGCTCCGGCCGGGTGTGTCCCCGTCCTGCGGCGGCCGCTCCCGCCCCGCGGCCAGCGCAGCGTCCACCCCGTTGGCCAGCACGGCCCCGTCCGCACGGCCGCTCTCGCTGGCAGCGCCTGCCCCTTGTCCCTGCTCGCTGAGCCGCTCGCCTGGCTCTGTCACCGCTTCCAGATGTTCGTCCCGCTGGTCCCCGCGCTCCCCCTCCGCCCGGGAGGGCTGAGCGTCGTGCCGGGGGCTGGCTCTCCCGCTGGCAGGCTCCGCGGGCTGGCTCGGCTGCTCGTCCCCATCGCTGCAGGCCGGCGGGGACGGCTGCGAGCCCGGGGAGTGCGGCTCGCCCTCATCTGCGGCGGAGCATGGCACGGGGCCGGTCTCGCTCATGTTCCGCTCGGTGTCCCGGCGCTCACGGGATCGCTCCCCGCGCTCAGCTCAGGCTCGGCACTACCTGCAAGGGACGAGAAACCACACCGTGGGCAGCGGGAGGGGCTGTCAGAAAGGCAGGCTGAAGCCCCCACCCCTCCTCACATCCTCAGTGTAAAGGCGAGGAAGGATCATTCTGATTTTTGGTGTTTTTGAAGGCCCAGCACTCCTCACTCAGCGCAGGGAGACCCGAGAAGCCAAGCTGCTGTTGTGGTGCTGAGCCCAGGCACCCACCTTTCCTGCTGCTCCCACAACCTCAGACAGACAGGGGACCTGTCCCCTGCAGGCTGTTACTGCCCAGGGCTGGGGACAGGAACGTGGCATGGCTGCATTTCCCACACTCGCTGCTGGGATGCTGTTCCCTGGTATTCCCTGCCCTCCAGAAACAGGAGAAATAGGTGAAACAGGCAATAAGCGCAATTTATTCTTTTCTAACCGTTCTAAGCAGCTGTGCTGTGCCAACCTGTGTGATTCTCCCTGCTGATTTAGCATTTCTGCAGAGCCTCCAGCCTGCCAGAGGACCACTTCTCTCTTCCCAACACACAAGCGCTGCTGAAGGCTGTCACAAGCTGCCAGCTAAAACTCTGGCAAAAGTGTCCTGATTGAATATACCCTGGGATGCTCTCTCTGTAGGGCAAGGGAAGGACACCGTTTTGCACTGAGACAAGTAGGTTTTTGATAAAAATGCACTTTATTGGCAAATAGGCCCATTGATGCAAAGCCTGCAAGGTCTTACAAGCACATCCTCAGTGCTGTGCAAGCTTTACTCCATTGTAACCCCCCCACAGCTGCAGTCAAGTGCCACCAGGAATGATCTCTTCTGGAAGCAGGAGTATTCTGCATGGCACCCAGGCTGAGCCACTGTAACAGCTGATTTTGGTTTTAAGCAGTATGTGTCTTCACAGATATTTTTAAAACATTATCTGTCTTCATGGGGCTGCTCAGCCTGCAGGAGAGAAAGCTCCAGGGAGACCTTAGAGCCCATTCCAGTGCCTAAAGGGACTCCAAGAGAGCTGGAGAGGGACTTTGATAAGGGAATGAAGTGACAGGACAAGGGCAAATGGCTTCACACTGACAGAGGGCACGGTTGCATTAGAGATCAGGAAGAAATTCTTCCCTGTGAGGGTGCTGAGGCCCTGGCACAGGGTGCCCAGAGAACCTGTGGCTTCCCCATCCCTGGAAGTGTCCACGGCCAGGTTGGAGCAGGGTATTGGAGGATAATCTCTGAGGTCCCTGCCTCAGTTTCCCTCTCAGTAAACCAGAGATTATCCATCACCTTCGAGCAGCCAGGAGGGTGCCCAGGTTCAGCAACAGGCTCTGGGTGCTCTCACTTGCTGAGCAGAAGCTCCTATTAGCAGTAAAATCATTAACTGGCTGGGCCAGGTCAGCCCTCTACCAGTTCCTGTTAACAAGGGGTGAGGAACTGCAGCTTCTTCTGCTCTTACCGAGCACCTCTCACCCTGTGGAGATGCCAGCACCCCCCTCCCTGTTGCTGGTTCCTCCACACCTGAGCAAGGGAGAGGAGGGATTTGGACCCAAACACCCCTCTGTGGCCTGGGTACAGGCAGATCCACATAGGAACATGTTGAGCTGCTGCTGAGCAGGACAGATCCCAAGGGGAACCCCAATTCCTGCCCAACTTTGCTTCAGTCCCCCAGCCCAGGCAATCCTGGAGCTCAGATCTAGCCCGCTCTCCATGTCCTGCTCCCCACAGCCGGGAGGTGCGATGGGCTGGGGAGTTCAGAGCCCGCATGGGGTGGCTTTGGGGTGAAGCACTTCTCGAGGGCTGCACATGCCACGGTCATGAGGTGGGGCAGGTCCCTGCTGGAGGCAGTGCTGGCAGTTTTACCTCTTCTCCGCGTGCATCCGGGTGCATCCCTCGGCGTCACAGCGCGCGTGGCATCGCCGCACCTATGGCACCAGGCGCGGCCGGGCGCTCCTGATCCCTGCACAGCCCCCTCCTGCAACAAGGCATGAGAGAAAGTGAGAGTCAGGCCTGAGAGGAGGATCCTGCTGCCCTCCTGCCACCCTGCTGCTGCTCCTGTTTCCCAGACCCATCCCACGACTCGTTCCTGGCAGAGCCCTGCAAGTGCTGTTCCCTCAGCCTGCTCTGGTTCTCTGGGATTTTCAGACACAGCACTGCAAGAGTATTCCTTACACAGGGCTTCTGATATCTTTCCTTATGAAGCCCCCCTGAACAGCTGAAGTGGAGCAAAAGGGACTCTGTGCTTGCAGGGTTCAGGAGAAACTTGACAATGAGCCCACAGAGCGTCCAGTTTCACCCATCAGCTCCACAGTGAGACACCAGAGCTACGGGCTGATTCCCCCAACAACCCTGCTCAGCCCCACCAACAAACAAGAGCCAGGTTAAAGGTCTCTGGGCTAATTGCAAGCAAATCTGAGCTGTCAAAGTGATTGATGTAACAACAATTCTCTTGCAGAGCATTTTGCACAAAGCAGGGATGGACAGGGATGGTCTCCCTGAGGTGACCCCTGTCTGGAGGAGCATGTCAGGTCACCACAGATGGTGTGTCACCTGCAGACAGCTGCCTGAGCTCACGGGCCAGACTTGCATGGAGCTGATGGAGGCAGAAAGACAGGACACCGCTGCCCGTGTGCTGTTAGAGGCGATGGGTGGATCAGGGTCCAGATGTGCCACCTGCTGCCCAGTGGCTGGAAGGAGCCCACGGAGCAGCTTGGCAGCAGATGTCTGTGTTGAGTCCCAGAAGAGGGATCTGCTCATACCTTCTCTTGGGTTTGCCCTTGCAGGCCTTCAGCCTCATTCTCCACCAGCCTGACAAGAGAAACGCTGGCCTGGGCTTCCTGGGTCACCAGCACATCAGCCTCTTCCTGCAGCCCAGAATCCCACCTGCAGGAGCTGAGCCCTCCCAAGGGAGGTCAAAACAAGCCCCTGGGACAGTCCTCAGGTTCACACATGTGGGCCAAGTCTCCTCTAGTCTGTTCTGCTATCCCAAATTAAAAGGGAAAGACTATAAATCTCTTTCCCACCAAATCCAGGAGAGAAAATCAATCCCAGGCACTTGGTGTTCCCAGGCACTGACAGCCAGGCCAAGCCAATGCAGCATCTTCCAGGAATTTACTTGGAAAACTACCAACACTCTCCTGAGCTTAACCACACTGTGATCTCAAAAAAATACCGAAAACCTAGCATGGGCCGAAGTTTGACTTTCTCGAAGTGAAGGTATAATACAGACATGTACGACATGCAACACCGAGCCACTGCTCAAATCTTTGGAGGAATCTTTCCAGCAAAGCTTTGCCGCCCTTTTTCTTAATGTGTGATGAATAATGTGGGGTTTTGAGTCAAATTTTTTAAAAACAGCCAAAAGGGTTTGAACTGAAATTCTCCATCTCCCTGCCATCCATCCAAAAACTCCAGTAGGAACCACCCAAGCTGAATTCCAGTCCAACCATTCAAGCTTGGCACAGCTGTATGCAACCAGAAAACAGGAAACTAAAAGCAGTTAGGAGATGGGCCTGAGTAAGAAATGTTGGCAAACCTTAGCAAGTGTGGTGTCCCAGCCATCCCTCCTAACTTTAAGTAACTTCAATTATTTATATTTAAAATAAAATTGTAACATTTTTATTACATATAAACGACTCCAGTTGTTAAGCGTTATACTACTGTTTCACCCTCTGTGAAGTCTCACTGGAATGTTTGTGGTCTGGAAGGAGTGCTGAGGAATCAATAGTTAAAGCCTTAGTCATGTTCCTCCTTGGCCTGTGTTCCTGCTGGAGAAGAGGCACCAGGGAAGCCCTGGCAGGATGCGTTCACAGACTATTGCTGGGCTGGGAAGGCCATCAGCCTCCAGTGTGGCAAAACTGGGAGCTGAGCACAGCCAGGAGGAGAAATCCGGGCCTCCTGCAGCCTCCTGACCCTTGAGGTTTGTACGTCTCCTGCTGGGTCCCTGCTCCATGGCACACACCTGCTTGGGGGCTGCCGCGGGCACCTGAAGTCTGCAGACAAGATGAGGGGGTAGCACCCCATGACAAATGCCCAACAAGTCACCAACCATCTGTGTTTTGCTTGCAGTGACAGTCACTCGAAGCACACACAGGTTATGTGTGGCTGAGGCTTCCCAGGATGTCCAGAGGAACTGGGAGGTTGGACTGTGACGGTCTGTGGCTCTGATCCCAGCTCTCTGTGGCGATGCCATGTGCTGAACTCATGCAGCCAACTCCTGCCACACTCCCAGCTCATCCCACATCAGCTGCCGAGGGTTTCTCCCACCCTACAGCTCATCCCTGACCTGCTGCCTCCCCACATGTGTGGGGAAGGTGTAGGAGCAAAGGGAGGAGCAGCCAGGCTGTGATGCCCCAGCCTGGAAAGCCTGGAAGACACACGATGGTGGAACAGCTGGTTGCAACTGTCCCCATCTGCCCCCAGCAAACGGCTGAAAGGTCACCAGTTCTGGACAAAGCCCAAACCCAGACTCTCAACACCGTTCTGTGTGCTCTGGAAAACACCAAAGTGCAGCTCAGCCTCTGAAACTGCCACAGCTTCAGCCAGGCTGTGGGGAGAGGATGCACTGCAGCACTGAGGCAAGGGACAGGGGGTGTTCAGAGGTCGCTCTGGGGCTCCTCTGACTGTCCCAAACCTGCACAGCCCGGCTGCCTTGGACTTCAGGCTGACACTCCCCAAGTGCCTGCTCCTTTCCTTTTGTTTCTGCTTTGCAAAGTGCTCTCTGAAGCAGGTAAGGGCTGAAAGGGGTACGTGGGTTCCCATCAGTGGATTTTCACAAGCCTTGCCCTTTCTGCAGGCTCAGGCACCTTCTCAAGTGACTGCTCTTCCCTGGGTCCTGGGAACAGGGTGGGCACCCCTTGCATGTCCAGTGTTCCCAGCGTCCCACACAGGTAACCAAGGTTAGCATTCAAAAAAGGGTCTGGCAATAAAAAGGGGATGTCCTGGCACATATCCCAGCCAGGACTGTCACAACGACAGATAATGTGCCCCTGCTGAGCTGTAGGCAGTTGTTAAGCAGGAGCTCCATGATTTGGAGCAGAGCAGCTCTGTAGGGCCCATGTAAGTAGAAGAACGTGGATTCATGGTAAAAAGAGGACTTTATTGCTGTAGAAGAGGCTAAAGCAAGCCAGGTGTCCTTGATCCATGGCTAACCATGGCCTTTCCACCTCCTTCCCAGAGCTGGGCATTGGTGGGAGAGATGGAACAGAGGCTGAAGGGACTGAGGACCCCATCCCTGGGGCCATCTCACACTGTTTTGCAGGCCAGACCCAGCAAGCCAAGTGGGTACCTTCATTTACAATTCCAGCAGCACCACTCACCACTGTGAGTTTCCAGTGCCACAGTACAGCAATGCTCCAGCCCCACTCTGCCCAGGGCCTGCACAGCCCCTGGAGCAGGAGGAGACAGGGCAGGGCTGGCTGGGAGGGAAGGAGAGCAGAAATACCCCATCATCTTCTTTGGGATGATGCTGGATTTGCAGCGGGGCCAGCAAAGCCAGGCTGGCATCCACTGCAGGGAAGCACTGGTCCCGAAGAGGCCGGGCAGAGATGCAGCAAAGTTTGCTCTGATTTTGTGAGGGGTTGGAAACCACACAGCAGCTCTTTCAAGGACCAGCTCTGGAAGTGTCCCAGCTTTTGTTGAAGCTGAATGGCTGGTGGGAAATGATTTATTTTTAATTTTCTTCCCTGAGTTAGGAACTGGAAAGGCTCCCGCTTCAGTTCTGTGTAACCACTTGGCTGCTGGGACACAGGAAGGCTTGGAGAAGAATCCTGATGCTTAGTCAAGCATGAGCTTTTCCTCAAGTTTATGCTGAGCTGGGCTGCTTCCTGCAGCAGCCTTGCTTTTCCTTGCTGCTCTGCATCCTGTTCCCTCTGGCTTAGTGAAGACAGAACCATGAAATGGTTTGGGTTGGAAGAGACCTTGAACCTCTTGGGCTAAAATGCCTGTAGTGACATCCTTGGCTGTGATGGACCATGTGCTCCGAGTTCCTGAGAGCAGGGATGGAACGCGCCCAGCAGCATTTTGATGCACAGGCTGTAGATCCCGTCCGTAGCGTGGCTGCAGGACAGGAATGGATGTGCTTTCATGACCTGACTTAGCAGGGAATTTACAAAAGGCAGGTGTCACACGCTACCCTGCACACGGGCACGGTGAGCGCTCTTTGAGGAGACAATCCTGCAGAGACATGGAGAGATCACAGCCATGGCTCTTCTTTCTGAAGTACATTTCCTCCTTCTTATGTCTCTGCTTTGACCTCTGCCCTTTTAACATGGTTGAAAATAAAAACCTTCTACCATTCTCACTGTGAAAATCCTCCTTTTTTTCTCTTATAGCTTGTTTTATATATGATTTTGAAGACCTCAATCATATCATTCTCAGCCTCTCCTCTCCAGATTGTAGACCCTGCCTTCTCAGCCTGTTCCCAGAAGACAGCTTCTCCACCCCCTTGAGTATTTTGGCTACCTTTTTCTGGATTTTCTCTAATTCTTTTGCTTCTATCACTCTGTTACAGTCCGGAGACAGAGAGAGCAGCGCTGCACAGTGAACTCAGGACATGGGGACACCAAAGATTTATCCAGCACCAAACTGCAGGTCCTACACCCTTCACTTCCGATGTGGAAAAGAGCCGTGGATAAAACATATCCCACAGACTAAAATAAACCAGCTACATGCTAAAAAAAGAGCCTTCGGGTAATCAGAAATCACTGTGCATGGAACGTAGTTTTTCTTGAAACCAAATCCTACAGCTCCTTATTTTGAATTTTTATTAGAGTCCCCAGAGCAATTAGGACACGTTCAGATCCAAACGACTCCTGCTAAACTTCATCTTGGGGAAACAACAGCAGGTTTTGGCTTATCGAAAACAATAAAGCTGAGTCTTAAAATCCTTAACAGCTTTCCTGTTTGCACTCTTGTGCAGTTATTAAAACAGGGAAAAATAAAAGAATACATTTAGTATTTTTTGCATGTTCCTTTCCTTGTGCTGACATCTTGGCTGGGCAGCACTTTGAGCACTTAGCCTTCCTCCAGCCCTGGGTGTGCCCCACGCAAACCTGACTGTTCCCTTCACAGGGAAAGCAGAGCCAAGATCTCAAGCCTGTGAAAAGGGGTGAAAGCCTGGACTGTGTCCAGCTCTGGATCCCTAGCACAGCAGGGCCAGGGAGATCCTGAAGGCTGCGGAGCTGAGGAAGGGTCTGGAGCAGCTCTGTGCCCAGGGAAGGCTGAGGGAGCTGGGGGTGCTCAGCCTCGAGAGGAGCCCCAGCTGAGAGGGGGCTTCAGCCCTGGGGGTCCCTGGGTGTCCCTGGGTGTCCCTGTCCGTCTCTGTCCATCCCTAAGTGTCCCTGTCCATCCCTGTCCATCCCTGTCCATCCCTGGGTGTCCCTGTTCATCCCTGTTCATCCCTGAGTGTCCCTGTCCATCCCTGGCTGTCCCTGTTCATCCCTGTCCATCCCTGTCCATCCCTGTCCATCCCTGTCTGTCCCTGTCCATTCCTGGGTGTCCCTGTGTATCCCTGTCTGTCCCTGTCCATCCCTGTCCGTCCCTGGGTGCAGGAGGGGCCGAGCAGGGCCCAGGCTCTGCCCCAGGCCCAGCGATGGCCCCAGAGGGACGGGCAGGGCCTGAGCCCAGGAATTCCCTGCACAGGGGGCAGAACTTCTGCCCTGGGCACTGCCCAGCCCTGCACAGAGCCCAGAGGGGCTGTGGGGTCTCCTCCCTGGGATATTCCAGAGCCAGCTGGACACATCCAGGGCTTCTCAGCCTGACTGTGGGAGGACAAAGATCCTGCTGCAGTCAGTGGGGTCTGTCTGATCCTTAGATCCTCCCTCCTGCAGAAGCAAACCCTGACCCCCTTGGACATCTGCAGAAACCCACTGCAATTCACAGGAACCCTCCTGTGGCTCAGAGCGAGCCAGGAGCCTCCAGAGAGGGAGCAGCAAAGGAGGGCAAATTCTCACTGCATCCCGGGGGAAGGAGGAGTAGGGCAGCTCCCACCAGGCTGTTGTTCCTGCCTCTCCAAGACCATGCTCCCCACTAAGTGGGTCTGGCCAAGGTGGTTGTTTGCTGCAGGAGCCCAAGGCCATGAGCCCACGGCGTGAATCTCAAACCTGCAGTAAAGGCAGATCACAGGGACACCAAGGGATCCAGCCAGCTCTCTCCTGGCGTGGGAGAAAAGGTGTAGAAAAGGGGCAGAGGCTTTCTGTGCCCTGGCACCCCATCTTCAGGCAGCTCCCAGAGCTCATGGAAGAGCTTGAGAGAAGGATGCCTGTTCTGGGTAACAGGTGAGTCCCAGTGGCTCCAGCCTTGCCAGAGTGCAGAACAAACAGCCTGTAATCAGTCCATGCTGGGTTGAGTCCAACTCAGGACAGCAGTTTTCAGGCTTGGCTCAGAGCTGGCTCCATCCTCACCTGTGCCTGTCTGCTCTGATGCTTACCTTCTCTGGAGGGGGATTTTATAGTCTGTCTGTAGGGTTTTGGTTTTTTTTTTAATATATAAAACCAGGCTGTTTATGGGGCCTTTCCACTCAGTTCTGTGCAGCATCGTAACTGAATTCATTAAAACCCAGCTTTCCCCACAGCCAGGGTTACCTTCCATAAAAATCCACAAGAGTTGCAACTGCTTCTCATAACCCATAAATGGAAACAGTTTCTTCCTTTCTTTTTCCCTCCCTTTGCTTGATCCTCCTTCCCCACATTCTCCCAGTACCCAAAATAATAAAACAGGGCTGGCAGCTGACTCAGACCCCAGAAAAGGAAATTCCTGCCATGCTGTCTGTCTACACTAAGCCTATGCAACGCCTCGCTGCAAGATTTCAGGAGGCAGCAGGCGGGCCCATCCTGCCTGTCCCCTGCCAGAAACATCCAGAGGGATGGAGACCAGGACTGCAGGATGAAATGGAGTTTTGGAAGGGAGGCAAACTCCCTTCACGCTCCAACACAACCATAAACCTTGGAGACGAGGACTAGTAAGACATCAGACTTTTATGGTGATGCTCTGACCACACAAGCTGTGTGCAGACAGATGGTCTCTGGCCCAAGGGATGGGGGACCAGCAGCACTGTGAGTCCAGATGCCCAGAATGTGCAGAGATGGCTGGGTACTGCCTTTGGGCTCCTTGGGAACTCAGTGTGACCCAGAGAGCAAGGAGCAAGGCCTTCCTGAGCATCTCCCAAAGCTGGCAGGAGAGTGGGAAGACAGCAAAGAGACTTTTGTGGGTGCTGACATCAGGGACAGCTGGTTTGCAGCCAGCTGATGGTGTCCAAAGCTGATGTGCAGCAACCTGCACCACCAGATAACTCCTCACTTGTCAGTGAGAGTGTGAAATCCCCCATTCTCTTCTCATAGCACTCCTTCATCCACAGGGAGCCACCAGGAACAACCTGATGGCATCAGTGCGAATGAGACAGCTGCTCTGGAAGCTGGAGGATGAAGGGAGGATCCTCCTTTGAGAAAGAGAACAGCAAGCATTGTGGATGTCATTATCTACATTACAGACATCTCAGAAAGCCTGCCTTTCCACCCTGGACCATCTCCAGGTAAAAAGGAATAACCTCAGTCTCTGTGAGGAGGGTGACCAGGCTCTGTTGAAGGTGAGGAATGGTCCTTGTTTTACCCAGCAGAGACCCAGCCCTGCTCTCCAAAGGGCTCTCCCTGCCCATCAATTCAGCATGATTTCTGCCTGCCAGCACAGCTCTGTGCACATCGTGATGGTCCCCACATCCTCGAGACAAATGGCTGCTTCAAGACTCTCGGGTGCTCCTGAGTGTCACCACGTCAGCCTTGCAATTCCAGCCGGCCTCCAAACTGGGAGCACTGGCATCAGGCACCCATGGATAGGGAGCAGAGACCTTGGCTTCTGAAGATGTTCAGGCCCAGAAGGCACCGAGTCCAGAAAAGGCTGCTGGGGAGTCCAGATAGGGCTAATGGCTCCATCTGATTTCAGCAAGCAAAGCATAACATGGGATCAACCAGTGTCCACTTTGGACCCGAGGCAAGTCATCCATCTGTGAGGGGAACAGCTGGGTAACTGTCACACCAGTGGGGACTTTCCTATTTCCATCTCGGTGAAGGAAAGGAAGAACAGCTTCCCTCACCCAAATCAGACTGAGATGCACTTATTTGGCTTGAAAACACGGATGCAGCCAAGATTTGCTGACAGCCAACAGGGCTGAAACTTCCCTGCCTGAAATTAGAGGGTGTCAGGGCACGAAATGTGGCAATTCCACTAAAGTCAGCAGCTCCACTTGGGCATAAAGCTGTCTGCCTAGAGGACCTGCAAGGAACAGCCTGAGAACATGACATCTAATATGAAGGGACTTTAATACATCACCAGGACCAAATCAAGACATTTGAGAGGCAAAGTGGAGAGAGCCACAGGGGAACAGACAGGACAAGGCTGTAGGAAAATCACCCCCTCTCACACCAGGATGTGAACGTCAGCCCTTTTCCTAGTGAACACTCTGCCTATAAGCTCACTTCAGCAGGCCATTTTTAATGTGGTTTAGCCCAAAATTTCCACTTTCCCATTCAAAACATTTCTATAAAAGAAGTGTGGGCTTAAGTAAATCTTCCTCTTACAAAGGCAAACAGACGATCACTGACCTTCTGAAAACTGCCTGTCGGCTGTAGAAAACCAGGGAGGCACCAGGAGTTCATCATCCTTGCATGCTGGAGGAGTCACACTTATCCTGTTCTCTTTGTAGGTGGCACAACCACTCTCTCCTTCCTCTAGCGTCTTTCACTCAAGGAAACAAGGCCTGGGGCACACCTACATTTTTGGTGGGTCCATCACAGCTCTGTAGTGCTGTGCTGTCTGCTCGGTCTCCCAGGCTGCAGTCAGCAGGGTGTCGAAATAGCAGAAAATATAATTGCATATTTATTCTCAGAACTTACAGGCCAGGATGGAACCACTAAAGGAAAAGCAGGGTTTCGCTGCTCCATTAGGATGTGTTGAGTTATCGTTATCTCTAACACAGCACAGGAGGTGCTGCTTAGAACTTGGATATACCCGAGTTTCCTTGAATACATGGAAAAGCACTTTGAGTGAGACTCAGCTCACCCAGATGTGGCCACCTCAAGCTGAGCTCAGCCCCCAGGGTTCAGAGTCAGCAGAAAGGCTGGGTCTGATCTGCATTGGAAGTTTGTGTTGCAAGCAGAAGAATTCACTCTGCTGCTCTCTGCCCCCAGCCTGGGACAGCAGCCCCAGCGCTGAGGCTTCTGCTGCAAATACCCACATGAAAAACACGGGGCTCCTGCCCAGCCCTGCCAGTCTCGTTTGAACTCCCAACGCTGCCACAGAAACATCTTGCTCTGACATGGCCAGATCTGGCCTCCCTAAGCATGAATGGCTCCGAGCAGCCTGAAATGATGAAGCTGACTTGTTCTGAAAACAGAGCAAGCTGCCCAGAAAGTGCAGCTGAAACCCTAGTGGAGCCATTTTGCAGTTCCTGCACAGAGGCTGGGTCTGCCCTTAATGGATGTGCTGGATAAGCACGGTGAGAGGAGTGGGATTTCCCTGATGAAGGGCTCCAACAGTCACACTCCTAAACTGATGTAAAGGGGCTTTATAGAGACAAGGATTCTGCTTCTCGTCAGGGGAATTACAAAAAGAGCAAAAAGCACAGCAGGATGATGTAATTGCACCAGGCCAGTGTTTTAACTACACCTGCTCTGGGACCAAGGAGCTCTCCCAACCTCCAAGATGCCCTGCACTGGATCTCGTGGCACAGGTACAGCCGAACAGCTACACCAGCCTGCAACAGGGTCATTTTGCCTCTTCGCAGACTTTTTTAGGTGTTCTCAGGGCTCTTCTCCTGCTCCTTAGACATCGTTACATTTGGGCATCAATGACTTTGGGAGCTGATGAATTATGTGCTGGACTGAGGCTTCACTGAGCACAGAGAGGCCAGAGGGGCCTGCCAGAAATGAGTGTGCTGTGAGGATGAAATGGGTTGGGGAGATGAGCGCTGCTCAGCCTGGTTCAGCCGGTGACCCCATGGCACAGTGGCACATGAGGAGTGGCAGCCGGGTTTGCTGCGGGGGCCGCGGCCTGAGACGAGTGTGCAAACTGCAGTCGTGTGTCTGACACCGGGAACCTCTGCCTGCTGTGGTGTGCAGAATCAAAGGGACAGGGCCCCCAGGGTGCACTCCTTGCAGTTTGCTGTTGTCTGGAGAGCAGTGGATTCCCTGCCCTTCTGCATTCAGAAAATATCCCGGTCATAAAGCACAGGACAATTTCCTACATCTAGCAGGAGCTGCTGGAATTTTGTGGCCACCTTTCTGCTCCCCTGCTCTGATGGCAGCAATAGTAACACATCTGCATTTTAGGTGTTGCTATCAAGCTGTGATCTTGCACATCCAAACCTCCTGCCTTCCACCTGGGCTTGTCACTCTGCTCCTGGTGCCCAGGCAGCTCTGGGCCAACATTCCCGCCAGGCATTTCGGAGTCACCGCCTCTTGGATTTATCCCAGCTCCCACAGCAGGGGCACACAGGAAATCCTGAAGCCACCTCTGCACACCAAACTCTCCCATTCTTGCATGCACAAAGGAAAAGACTGTGGAGGAAGCCTGTAGGGGCGAAAGGAGGTTGGTCCAAAAGTCCGGGATAAGAATCTCTCGCTCTTTCCAGGCAGTGTTACGGTTTGGGGTGAGGGATGATGCCCTCCCTGGTGTCCTGTGGCTCCTGCAGGGGCAGGTCCCAGCTGTGCATGCACCAAACACCCTTTCACCATGCTCAGGTGCTGTGCTCTGGAGATCACCTGCAGGAGAGGCACCTTCCCAGGCAGGGGTGACACAGGATGGGCTCCAGTGCCACACAGCTGTCCCAGCAGCCCCTAGGAAGCAGCCACCAAAGGAACCTGCCTCAGCTGCTGCAACAAATTAATTCTCTCTGCTTCTGGGAGGAAAAGCAACCCCGTGACCATCTGCTGCCTCAGTTTCCACACCCCTGCGTGGAGAAAGCTGCCTCCTGGGTTCTGGGGGAGAGGGAAGGTGTTCATGTAGAGAATACCAAGAGACCTGGATAAACTGCCTTGGAAGGACACAGGAATGAGGAATGTCCTCTCCTGGAAAGGCAGGTTAAGCCTCCCAACTGCAGGCAGGCAGCTCCTGTTTCCAAGCTCAGGACTCTGGTGAGGAGTGGCTTGAATAGCTGCCCTTGCCTGGTACTGCTAACTTAGGAGGCAAAACCTAAATACTCATTAAGGCAGCACTTGGCAGAAACCCCATCCTCAATTACAAAAATCAATTCATTTTTTTTATGAGTCTGAAGCCTTTGGGGCCTTATAATCTAATTAAATAAAGCTTTCTCACTTTCCTCTTGCCTGCTCCCCTAGCTTCTGTTGTACCAGCAAAGACAAATATATATTTTTAATTTAGCAGAATCCCCCTGCATTGTGTATTCTGGCCAGAAACCCTTTCTGTTCCCCCCGTGCCTGTGTCCTGCTTGGGCTTGCTTTTGTTCCTAGGAAGAGTGCAAAGCTCCAGGGTCCCAGTTCACCTCGATCCCCTCCCACAGCCTGGGTACCAGTGCCTGTTTGAGGAGCAAATATGCAGAATCTGGGAAGGAGCCGAGCCCACACAAGGTGAGCTCAGCATTGGGAGGTGCCTCTGTGTCGCCCTGAGGCCAGGACTCATCCAAGATCTGTCCTCCATGGAATATCCTGAGCTGGAAGGGACTCACAAGGATCATCCAGTCCAACTCCTGGACCTGCACAGGGCAGCCCAACAATTCCACCCTGTGCCTGAGCGCGCTGTCCAAACTCTACTTGAGCTGCCAGGACGTGCGGAGAGGAGACGCTGCTTTAGGACAGGGAGAGGCTGTGGGTGGGCTGGAGAAGATGCCACAGAATCCCAAAATCGTTTGGTTGGAAGGGACCTTAAAGATCATCTCATTCCAAACCCCTGCCAGGGCAGGGTCACCTTCCTCTAGACCAGGACCATCCTCTCCTCCAGTGTCCAGCTCCAGCCAATGGCAAGTGGCCGTGCACAGAGTGGGCAGAGCTCTCTGTGAGTGTCACCAGGCCCTGCTGTGGAGGATGCAGCCAGCGGGTCCTGTTCTGTATGGGGCAGCACCTGGATGGTCCCCTGAGCTGGCGTCAGACCACCCAGTTCTGGATCAGGTGCTGGAGGAAGGCTGGAAGGTAAAGGTACCACCATGAACTCCCTCTCTGCCTCTATGAGGCTTTTTCCCAGAACCGTGTGAAATTTTTTGGAAAAATTGTTCACTTGCTGAAAATTGCGATTATAGGTCAGCTAAACCTTACCTAGAGTTGTGATGCACTTGTGCTGAAACCACTGAGGAGCTGGATTTAAAAAAAAATAAAAGTTGCAAGAACTTAGCTTTATGCCTTGACTTCGGAGCATGTAAGCAAATACAGAAAACAAAAAATGCATCCCTTCAATTTAGTTTGGTATCACAGCCTTTCCCTACTACTTTACAACTTTTCAAAGATTTAAAAGAAAAAGATATTTGGGTCAAGTTTGTTTTTCCATATCAAGAAAATAATAGAGAGACAACTGCACACAGGGAGGAGAAGCCAGAGAGGAGGCTGAGTTCACATCATTTTCCCTGGGCTTTTCAGTACGGTTGGTGAACCGTAAGCGTATCAGTCACTGGGGTCTGATCTCAGTTTTCCTGCTTGATGTTGATCAGGAGAGCTCAGGGGCACATGCTCTAACCCCCAGAAAGGGGCATCACTGGGATTTGCTCTCCTGGGTTTTGCCTTTTGAGGGGAATTCAGTTCTCCATCCCAGAGCCCCAGAAAGGCCACAGAGACACGAGGAGCTCAGCTGTGTCTCCTGGAGGGGAGACAAGGATGAGCAGTGACCGCACAAGACACCAACTCCAGCTGCGAGCCCCCCGGCCCAGAAAACACTTCATGCAGAAGATCTCCGAGCGGCCCTGTCCCCAGCACGGTCCCTGCCACAATCACAGCACATGGAAAGCTCCCAGGGAGACTCTGAGGTGTGGAGGTGTCACAGCTGGAGAGCAGGAGACACAAAACCAGTGCACAAAGGTTTTGCCACAGTGGGGCTTTGGGAGGTGATCCTTGGAACCAGACCATGTCCCATGCTGGAGAGGAAGGCAGAAAATCCTGGGATGAATCTTGGGCTCATCCTGCTTGAGAGGATGCTCCTGATGAGATGTCTCACAGCAGCCGGCAATGTCAGGCACCCCACCAACACCACCTTTGCAAAGCTCCTGGCCAGGAGGCCATGGGGACAACACTATTCCTTCAAACAACCCCACAGCAGACAGCCTGAACCCGCCCTGCCTCTTCCAGACCCCCAAGCCAGGACCTTCAAAACCACAGAGCTGAGAAACCAGGAGGGGAGTATGTGAGGTGATGAGAAGGAGGCAGAGGAAGGAGTGGAGGAAATGTAAGCAGTGGTGGTGAAGAGGCAGGTGACAAACCACGTGCCAGTGCCAGGCTGAAGCCCAGAGCCCAGAAAAAGCATGGAGAGCAAAAGAAAAGGCTTGGGCTCAGCTGCAGCGTCTCTGCTGAGGCTGCCTGCAGCTCCTTACTCCCTCTGGCCCTGCCTGGTGCACATGAGGGAGCACTGGGGTTGATCCAGTGACGGGAAGTGTTTGCTCCAAAGGAATCGCCAGTGTGCCTACCTGGGACCTGAGCAGAGCCAGGTGCTGCCCAGGGTCAGGAAGGCGGGGCTATGGACTGCAGGGAAGGACCTCCCTGAGCATCTCAGCCACTCCTGGAGCTCCTGCAGGAACACAAAGGGACAGCAGTGAGGATGAAGGGAGAGGTGGTTACTGGCCAGCTTGGACAGGTGCCTGTCCCCCGTGAGCCCAGCCTGCCAGTCACCTCCCCAGGGTCACAGGGAACCAGGGAGGGAGCCAGAGCTGACCCTGTCCCTCTCACACCCCACAGGGAAGTACCACGAGCCTCCCGTGCAGAGTACACCCCTGTACCACTCCTGCGGCTCCATCCAGCCACTGAGAGCCTGGATGCACTGAGCCTCCCGTGGGCTCTGTCCCAGCACATCCCTGGGAAAGGCATTTCCCTGCCAAAAGGGTGAGGATGTTTTCACCCCCAGCAAATCTGGCAAAGAGGTGTGTCCACAGCAGAGACTATCAGGTGGCAGAGCAAGCAGCAACCACAAGGGATGTGGCCACTTCCACCAGGAGATCACCCACTCCAGGGACTGCGCACACAACCTCCAAGGAAGCTTCTCCCTCAGCAGGAATCGCTCTGCCCGAAGCCAGCACTTTGCTGGCAGTAGCCACAGCTTCCCCCCAGCCCAGGGAACATCCTTCTGGCAACCTCATCAACCTGTGCAAGTCAGCAGGGCCACACAGAGATGCCTGAGCTGAATAGGGAATTCCATTTCCTTCCAGAAACAAGTACCAGCTCCAGTTTTGAGCAGAACCACAGACACCACATGGGGCAACTTCAGATTTCAAAGGAGACTTTTCACTTCAGTCCCTTTGACATGGTGGCCTGACCTACTCAGCACCATGTGCTTCAGGACAGGCACAGAACATACAAACCATGCCATGGAAGCTCACAGCACTGCTGGATGGAGTCTTCATTGGTGGGAAAACCCACGGAGGAAGAGGATGCAAAGGTGTTGGGTGATGGGATGGAGAGCAGAGAAGGGGTGGTACTGTAGGCTGAAGTCCAGAAGAGAAATGCAGAGTATTTCAGCAGGGAGATGGGAGGTGAGCAGCACTAGTGGGAAGAGCGGAAAGCCAAGACACCTCTGAGTGCTTCATGTGAAGAGTCACGTGATGGGCCACGTAAGGAGGACACACGGGGGTCAGAAAAGCAAGTCCTCCTCTTGGGCACCTCAGAAACTGGTCTGAAACTGCTTCACTCCCTCTTGGCACCCTCTGTGGAGCTCTCATGAGTGGCCTCAGCAAACACACCCTCACCCCATCCACATGCTCTCCATGACCTGGAGTTACTGCTTCCCACCACCACCACCTCCCCAGGGCAAGCAGGACCATCCGGGCACTGAGCAGGCCTGGTGGTCACACAGAGGTTCTTCCTGGCAGAGCTCCTGTGTCCCCTCCCCAGCACTGCCACTGTCACCTTGGCAAAGTCACTTGACCATGCCAAGCCTCAGTTTCCCCAGAGAATAATTCAGCCGTGTCCTAGGGTGGGCTGAGGAGTGAAAAGGTGCTGAGACAGGAGGGAACTCAGTATCGATACAGAACTACTCAGCTTCCAGCCTCCCACATCCAAGGGGATCTCCAGGGAAAACTGCTCACTGCAACTCCACTCGTGCCTAACTTTTAGGGGAAACAGAGGCACAAAATGAGGACCATCCATTTTGTGAATCAGCCATCTCTCCGACTTCCCCTCCGGACTGGGCTGCCCAGTTTCAGACTTTATCCATTGTTCGCTTGGACTTGTACGGGAAAAATCACATTAAGGAAAATCCTGGTTGAATCACCGACTTTGGAACAGTTGCAATGGACAATTTGACAAGGACATGGGGATTTAACATATTTTTAATGCAAAAATATCTGATGATAATATGCTCCACTCCTGGCTAAAAACATTATCTACTGGCATGGGGGGAATTTAAGCCATAATGCCAGCTACTATAATGCAGGCCTGGAACTCCATGCAAATATTACCCTGATCCAAGAGCTACAAAGCTCTGTTTATCCTAGTAATTAATTCTGTCTTATGTTTAGTGATACAATTAGAGAAACACTGCCATTCTGATGGGCTTGCTTCCACCCGTGCCTTTTACTATATTTACATGCCCACAATAGGCTTGGTCTCACAGAAAAGGGTGAAATTGCATTATGGAGACAATGCCACATGCATTCCCAAAGCATTTTAGAGATGTAAAGTTAGGCTCCAAATTGCACGTTTATTGTGTGAGCACACAATGAGCTTAGATTAAATATTGACTAAAGCCAGCCTAATACCCAAAATAATGAAGATGAGCACAATAGTGTGATTTACTCCCAGCCGCTAGAGAAATACACATCTGTAACATATAACATGCCCTTCCCACAGATATACTCTTTGTATTCTGGCTAGCCTTAGGCAGGAAAATTTCATTCTCATAAATTATGGATTTTCTTTCCCAACTGCCAACATATCCATATTACCAGTTGCAAAGCAAACAAATATAATAATTATAATAATAATAATAAGCCATTCCCCTGACACAGTGATGAGCAGGTGACTGGCTCCTTGAATCCTCAAAGTTGAGGCAGCAAAATGGAAGAGAAACATGGCTAAAATCAGAGCATCCTTTCCCTTTTGTCCCCCAAGGTGTGGGAGCCAGCAGGGAGGTGTGGGCATGGCAGGTATCCTTTCAGAAAGTACTCCCAGCCCTAGCTGTGCTCAGAAAACTATCTGTCCTTCTCACGCCTTCCTCCTTCCCAGACTTGTGGAAGAAATTCAGGGAGACGCAGATGTTAATAGAACAATTATGGTAATAACCCAGCGCTGAGTGGGGGTAACACACACCCTTCCCAGCGGCTCGACCTCTAAATCCTCTCACACGGCACCGCTTCATTCAAGATTAAAAGAACCTGTAACCCAGCAGAGACAAAAAGACACAGGAGGCAAGGCAGGATCTCACTCGGCAGAGAAGCCCCACTCCAGTCCAGATGCAGTCATATCACTTCAGCTTCTCTGTACCATCTCCATGACAACCGTGTAATTTGGATGCAATAACCACTGCCGAATTGATCTTTAAATGTAGCTTTGCTATAAAACATAATACTGAACATGTCAGGCTCAGGATAAAGAGAAGCAGCCCCCTACCACTGAGGACTGTGATTTAAGAGCCCCCCTTTAATTTTCAGCTTCAATAATTACGCGTGTGAGTGGGTTTTAAAGGCAGGAGCAGTGAACACCATTTGTGCGTGTGTGTACGGCACGCTTTGGGGTAACACTGCGAACGAGACACCACACTGAGAGCTGGAAAAATGTGTCAATGTCTATCCAGAGAATGGGCATCTTCCCACATGCACGCGCATGCACGCACACACACACACACACACACACACACGTACCAGGAGGCTCTGTCTCCAGCAACTGAGCCATACAGCTGATGCATCAAATAATCCTAATAAGAACCAAACCCAGTATAACTAAGCAAAAAAGGAGGGGGGATCGATGTACAGCATGACAATGAGAGCCCGAGAGCTTGCCTTGGCACTTACCCGAGCAATGAGCTGTTTATTTTTTGGTCCTTTCACAAATGCAGCTCCCTTTTCTCTTCAACAATCCATGCAAAATAATCTGCAGTCCCACCGATGGAGGAGTGGCCCCGTCCCTCCCCCTCCACCACCTTCCTAGACCTCCCTGTTATTGGCTTCCTTCTCCCTTCTCTCCTGCTCTGCCTCGCTCGCTGGCGATGGTTACACCTCCCAGCCTTCCCCCAAGGTGTCAAGAGACTGCCGGGGATCCAGCAGGCAGGGTGGGAGGGACGGCGAGAGGGGGAGGAGGCAGGAGGCATGGTGAATGGACCAGGGAAAGGATGGAATAGAGCTCTTGCTGGCGAAGCCCCCGGCAGAGCCCCCGGCAGGAGCAGACCCGCCGCTGGCCGCNNNNCCGCCGCGGGCAGCGCGGGAGCTGCCGGGGATGTCCCCGGAGCGCTGGGGCTTGTCCCCCCCGACAGGCACCTGCAGAGCGCCGAGGGACTGCTCTGCTTCCTGCCAGCAAATCCTCACCCTGCGAACTGACACTGGCTTGAAGTTTTGGGTTGAAATTCTGCCAAATGCTCTCAGTGTCTTTAACAACTGATGCACTTCCAAACGCAGGCGTGCAGCACTGGAAAAGCCTCAAGGACCCACCTTCGTGCAGACCCCAGCACTGCAGGCTGGGTTCCTCCGAGCCTCTGGACACTCCCAC
>VYZT01056689.1:40377-173088 GCA_013400735.1 Pomatostomus ruficeps | reverse complement strand
CATCCCATCCCATCCCATCCCATCCCATCCCATCCCATCCCATCCCATCCCAGGCTGAAGAGCCCCACTGGCTCCAGTGCTGTCCATGTGCCTGCCAAGCTGGCTCCAGTGCCTCCCCCACCACCGGGGGCTGGACTGGGCGCCTGCTCCCACCACTGACACATCTCCATCCTGACAGCTCTTGCATACAAAGGCTTTGTCTACAGGCTTACCCAGGGACCTGGCTCACCAAGAGGGCTGGGGGTGCAGTGTGGGGTGGAAAGGCACAGGGACACGAGACCTTTCCTGCTTTAGAGCCCTTTTACTGGACTAACAGAGCAGTGATTTAGGGCAAACAGTGTCCCTTGGCCTTTTGGTGGCTGTAGCGCAATGGGGGTTTCTGTGGGAGCACAGGTGAGGGGTGGTGGCTGCTCTCTGGGTCACAAGCCGGTGGTCCCTTAGCCTGGGCCAGCTGGGATGGTGGCCGGCTACAAGGATCCTTCACCCAGAGCTGGCACACCTCTGTACTGGAATCACCCATGTGTTGATGACACACAGGACCCAGGATGTGCACTCTGACTGCTGCGCAGGGATGTGGGGTCAGAGAGCCACAGAGGGGTTGGAAGGCACCTGAAAGACCACCAAGGTCCACCCCAGGCCATGGACAGGGCCACCTTCCCCTAGACCAGGTTGCTCCAAGCCCTATCAAACCTGTGGGTGAGGAAGAAGGGTTTGGTGTCTGCCACAGATGCACGTTCCAAGACAGCTCATGAGTTCCTGATTCCAAGGAGAAAACCTCTCCCTAGACCTCTCTCTCTTGGAAAACTCGTTCCAGGGGACATGCACTGCTGAAGGAGCAGACAAACCCCTGATTAAAAACACCATTACAATGTATGGCCATACATCCCAACACTGGAGCAGAGCCATCAGGGGAGACCATGTCCTGGAGCAGCTCAGCAGCGCACGGCCGGAGATCCTTCCAGCAGGGCTACCCCCAGCACGGCACACGGGGTTGTTTGCCAGGGATAGTAGCGGTAATGAACCATGTAATGAGCCACCCTGCAGCTATACTCAGGACTTTTCCAACAAATGCAAGTGTGAATGAAGGTTACTGTGCTGGAGAGACTCAAAAATGGATCTTGTGGCCACGGTCAAGGGCAGCAAGAAACTGGGCAAGTCCAGGTGTGGGGCTTTTAACCTCCCACAGGGTCCCTTCATCCAAAAGATTCACCTTACACCATCATAAAAGTCTGTCCTGCTGCTCTCTTTGATCAACTCTAATGCATTTGTAATCAAACTATTATCAGGTTAGGGTGCTTTAAGAAAAAAAAATTAAAATACAAAAGCACAATCAATATTTATCAGTCTGTTGTGCTGTTCAGGTCTGAAGGCAAGGAACAAAATCCAATTTCTGCGCAGCCAGTCCTAGGAAATGACATTTTGCAGCATGAGAAAACGAGGTTCTAGTTTCTAAGAATATATCCACTAGTGGGTTCCAAATAACTGGGTTATCAATCATTCTGCTCCTGGGAATGAGCATATCAACAGCTGGATTCAGGGAGAAACCTCCTCTCCTCCCTTTGGCGGGGTAGCGTGCCTGTCCCTGTCATTGATTGGGCATTCCTAGCAGCAACAAGGCACTGAGATTTCTCCTGGTAGATCTCTGTCAGACGCCTCGAATATGTCATAATATTTTCTTCCGATTAAGAAAACTCCCAAACTGCAGGGATTCTGTGTGTGCTGCTGAATTGTCTGGATGTGCAGGTGAACGTGCAGATGCTGTTGCCACCTGTGGCACAGGTTTTCTGGGGAAGAGGGAACATCCTGAGGTAAGGACTCCTTCCCTTCACACCAGCATCGGGGCAGCCACCCCTCAAGCCCCCAAACAAGTCAAAGCACCCATCTAGGGCTCTGATTACACCAATTCATTCTCTGAGCTCCCCAATAACTTTCTGGGTGCTGGACCAGGACTCAGAGTTGAGAACCAGCCTGGCCAGTGCCCAGAGCCCTCTGGAAGTCCCAAGAGGACACTGTGCACTAATCTCCTGTGCAGGCATTACTCACCTCTCTCACTCATGCCAAACAAATCTCTATGTGCCATGGAGATTTTTGATTCCCTGCCCAGTGTAGGCACTTCTGCCTGGGAAATCCCAGCCTGGAAGATGGGAGTCATCATTCCTGGCATTTCAGGTTTTGGCAGAAGGTAAGATTGATGCTGCTGGATGAGCTCTCTGCTCACTCTCCATCTTCCTTCATGGCAGCTTTCAAATGAGTCACTGTCCTCTGAAACACCATCTTCCCTCTGCCACGGGGGTTTCTGAGTATATGAATTTGCACTTGTCTTCCTGAGAGCCCATTGCTGACACAAAATCAGCTCCCCAAGCAGACCTGACCACTCATAGCGTCTGACTTGTCCTAATTTCAGTGACTTTCAGTGTATGAAAACTGTATCCTCAGCAAGTGATGTGAGTGAGCAAGTTCTTGGCTGTCCCACAGGGACTCTGCTGCTCTTCTACAAGGGGTCTGCAGCATCCCTCCCGCCTTTTATCACACCCCAGGGCTAGGAGTGTCCCCCTCTCTGCCATCCATCATCTCACCTAAACAAATATCATCCTGTTTTGTTGGACTGATTTCATAGAATCATAGGATGGCCTGGGTTGGAAAGGACCTTACAGCCCATCCAGTGCCACCCCTGCCATGGGCAGGGACAGCTTCCACTACCCCAGGTTGCTCCAAGCCCCATCCAACCTGGCCTTGAACACTCCCGGGGATCCAGGGGCAGCCACAGCTTCTCTGGGACCTCCTTCCCCAACACCCAGGTACCGACAAACCTGACAAAACTGACAAAAGGAGCACAAACACCCTAACAGGACCTCTCAGCAATGCCTTCTGAAACCATCCAAAGCAGTTTTTCCAGTCCTAGATGTGTACAGAGAATTCAGCTCACCAGTTGCCATTTAATGTGCAGCTTTCCATCCCTTCTATAGGATATGGACCCATCAGGCTGATTTTCTCCAGAGCTACAAATCTTTGACTGGACACTCCTTTTTTGCACCATCAGAGCAGAGTCTTTACCAGCTTCATCTGAAACCAATACACAACATTTCTTTTCCTCCTGACATACATGCATATAAACACACACACATGAACAATCCCTAATAGTCCTTAATGCCACCAAGCATAATTTTCATTGACTGCTCTTCCAGATTAGCCTTCCAGGTCTCTGCATTATGTAACAGTTAATTCATTGCTTTTGTTACCAAATCCCTTCTTTTTCTGTTTGGGTTTTTATTACTGTTATTATTTCTGTTTTTCTCTTCCTTAACAATGATAGATTCTTAGCTAAGAATATCTCCAATGACTGCAGAACTGTGTGCATGCTGTGGAGGAGACAGCATCTATCAAAGTTTTCTTAAGCAACCCTCATTTAGAACATACATTATTTTTTCTCAGTTTTTCCTCCAACTGTTTCTTGTTTGTAATTGTTCCCAGTTTAGGAAAATTGACCACTTTCAAGTGCCTTGCATATATATTATCAATTTAGGATCACATTCTGCTCAGAACAAATGCAATTAGGGCATTTAAGCAACCATTAATTCAGAGTTCAGTAATCAATTCACCTCTGTCTGTCCAACTGAGGCCTGATCCAGAATCAAACCAAATTCACTGCAATACTTTTGGTAAGAGAAAATTATCATCTGTCATTTTTAGAAACCGTTGGGCTGCGCATTGGCAGCAGCACGAGTCCTTCAGCATCTATCCCTGAGGCTGGAAAGCTGTTCTGGCAACATGGATTTTCTTTCACTTTGTTATGAAGCTGTTCGGGGGAGCTATTTGTCCATCCCCCTGGTTCGATCCGACCGTCTGCAGGGATCCATCTGCATCGGGGCTGATCCACTCCAACCTCAGTGGAAGAACAGCCCTTGGTGGGATATTGGGACGTGTCCTGCCTCGAGCTCCGGGGTCCCAGCACAGGAAGGAGCTGCTGGAGCAAGTCCAGAGCAGGCATCAAGATGATCAGAGGGATGGAGCAGCTCTGTTGTGAGGCTGAGAGGGTTGGGTTTTTCAGCCTGGAAAAGAGAAGATTCTGGGGTGACCTAATTGTGGCCTCCCAGCCCCTGAAGCATCTCCAAGAGAGCTGGAGAGGGACTTTGGAGAGTGTGAGGACTCATTTTGCTGGCTGTGAGCAGGTCCTGGAGCGCTGATGTGAAGGGGCAGAGAGCAAAGGAAGGAGAATTTTCTGTTAGCTGAGACAGCCCAAGACACAGAAAGTGAGGACGCTTCAGCTGTGGGAAGAGAGGCCCTGGACCTGGATCTCCCAGGCCAAGGACTGCTCAGCCTGTAGGATTAGGTACAGCAACCAAGGGCAGCAGGAAACTCAGGCCAAGTCCATGGCTCCACTGACTGACTGGAGCTACCCTCACCTCTAAGGCTCATTGTCCATCTGAGTCCAACCCACAGGCCCTGGCCAGGTCCTCTGGCTCTGATTTTTGAAAGACTTGGGATAGGCAAAGGGAGATTAAAAACAATTTTTGAAGTTATAAACCTGATTTACATCATATTAATAGACTCATAGGATGGTTTGGGTGGGAAGGGTTCTTAAAGCTTTCCTTGTTTCACCCCCCTGCCATGGGCAGGGACACCTTCTGCTAGACCAGGCCCTGTCCAACCTGGCCTTGAACACTTGAGGTGTCAACAACTTGTCAATCGTCTATAAAATAAAAAAGTTGTTGATAAACAGATACTTTCAGATGATGGAAAAGGGAATTCAAATGATCTGATGTTTCATTTAAGCTCAGCAGCCAGGTCCTGGCTGGTGGACATGGGGGACAGAAGCACAGGGGCCCTGGGGCTCCACGCCTGGGCTGCAGGGGGACAATTAGCAATGACGAGGTTTTACACGAGCAGGAGCCCAGCACCTTCTCTGCTCTGAGTGTTCCTGAGCTGCCAGAACGGGTTCAATAAGAGGGACATTTTGGGATGTTGATGGAGAGATGACACAGCTGCCGATGGATGAGCTCCCATTAGCTATGCGTGCCCTCAGGGCTATTGCAGCATTTAGTCTCGTGGAAATGACCACTGGAACTGGGACAGGAGCACGGAGGGCAAGGCTGAAGCTGCTACAGACACTCAGCAGCACTAATGGCACTGGAAGGGGCAAAGAGCAAATTATTCAGTGGCTGGGCTGAAAGAACAAACCAAAACTATTTCTGATAAAGCAATTAGTTATAGCCCAGTGTTTCACCTTTTGAGCTGGGGGTCAGGGGGAGATAGTGATCTGTAAGTAGGGAGATGAAAAGCAGTTTAACAATTTAGGAAAAAATCAATTTCAGCAAACCATCAGAAGACCATTCACAATGAAGAACTACAACTGCAACTTTTATGACATGACCTTTTTTCCCTGTATGGAACTCCAGCAGGAATCGATGAACTTGTGAGGCCAACAAGATATGTTTCATTAGCAAAAAAACCCACTTTTTAAGAAATTTTTTCATTAATTTCACTTCCAGATATTTTCCTTCTGTTCTAGCTAAGCTGAATTTCTGTGAGACACCAGGAAGGGAAAGTTTACTACATGGGGACTGGCAAGGAAGCTGAGAAAGGTCTGGAAAGGCTGCATGGGCACATCTGCTGTTGCCATCACTGATGGCATCGAGGGCACAGCCACAACCAAGCTTCCTTTCTCCATCCTTCCAGCCATTTATAGCTCATCTCACCGGGGCTCAAGTTTTTCCAGCCTCTGGATGATGGGATACGTTCCTGTGGAGCTGGTGCCCCTGGGGCTGCTCCTCACCATGGCACGTGCCTGCAGCACAGAGCATGGAACCACAGCAGAGTTTATCACTCCTCAGCCACAGGCCAGGGGGACTGAGATGCAGTTAAGTAGTTCCCCAGCCTGCACTACTTTTTAGTTCAATTTCCATTTCCTAAACCACTGCTGACGTCTGTCTAAATAATCATTATCTCCACAACCACGCTGAGTTTTAGCTTTGCTGAGCATCTCACAGCAGATTTGGAGCTTTGGAAAGGATGCTGAGCTTAAGAAGCTGCTGTTCTGGGTGTCTGTCCCGTCTCACCGGCTGTTTTTCCCTGTGCACACACAAACACAACACCCTGCGTGCGTGTGTGCTCCCTTTCATGTGAGCTGCCTAGCTGAACACTCGCTGTCAGATCTTCCAAGCCACAGCACATTTTTAATCAGTCAGATAATTCAATCATTCATTTCAGACCTGCTCTGCACAGCTGTCATTTGCAAGCATCAAAGCTCCTCTGTCAAAAAACCACGCAGGCTGGGGGTTCATTCAGGCATCGCTGTTTCAAAGTGCTGAGGGGGGTGCGAAGGAAAAGAACCAACAGGATGGATTAAATGAACTTATTAGAAACACTTCTGAAGCTGCCACCCAACCGTCCTCAGCAGACAACAATGGCACAGCACAAGGGCAGCGCAGGCATCTGCAGGATTTGTAAGGTTTTTGCAAATCTCACTCCTAAACTGCAGAGTGGGGAGAATGGAGGCGGGGGGTGTCAGATGAAGCTTCCTGCCTGAGATGCTCAAAGCCACCGAATGGGATTTGGATGTCTGGTTCTCATTAAAATTAATGGAAATTGGGTGCTCGGACCTACAGGCAGCTTTCAAAAGCTGCGTCTCCATTTATAATTAATGTTCCCAACAGAGTGACTAAATATTTATACAATAGTTCACATTATATGCAAAGTGGGAAAGGTGCCTATTGGTAGATCAGGGACCCAGGGAAGGAGGATCCGATGGGATGTCAGGCTTAATCCGCGTTGTCTCTTGTTTAAATCTCTTCTACTTGCAAATCTCTGGCAGTTCCCATTGGATGAGCACTGGGGTGGTAGCTCAGCAACGATGATGTTCTCAGGGTACAATGCAGCAAATTAAAATGGCAGATTAACAGCTTTCCTGGGTTCTTTTCCTCTCCCTCCCTCCCCACAGCTCTGACTTCCTTCATCAACTCGCTTCACCTCTGCAAATCCCAATTTCCAGTATGAAAGCTGCACAGAGTTGCTGTAGAAGTGCAGTGGAGCTCAAGTCATGAGCACTCCCCTGGTCAGAGGTGCTCTAGGTGGGAGATGCCAAGTGAAAAACTGACACTGATGTGCCCCCAGGCATCAGCAGAGCCGGGGCTGGATCTGCTCCACTGCACTTGCTCTGTAGGGATGGAGCAATTCAGGATATAAAGCTGGGGATTGGACCCTGAGGGTGTTTGGGGGATCTGTGATCTGGGGTGAAAGCTTGGCACTCCTGCAGGAGAACTTCAAAGGAACCGTGTCCTGTGCTGGTTTGTCTGTCCCTGGGGGAAACCCTTCTTCAGCAGCACCATCTCTAAACCCTGCCCCAGTTGATCCACTGAAAGGCTGTCCATGGAAGCTTGGGCTTCTCCTACCCACTGAGAAGAGGTCCTGGGTTGGTTCAAGACAAACACCTGGGGTGGACTTGATGATCACAGTATTTTACAGTGCCTTAATCGAGGAGATTCAACTCCTCCAACCTTTGAAGATCTGCCTTTTAACTTCATTCTTCCTTGTCTCTCCTAAAGCCCCCAGATGGAGAAGCTCTGCCGACTCAGGGAATATGGAGACAGCTCCAGTCTCCTCCCATGTTTGGCATCTCTGGATTTGTCAAGCCCTGACAAACGTACTGAGAGCTCACATGTGTAGGTCCCCAACTTCTCGCTGTTCCATGGGTTTGTTCCCAATTAAAACAGTCGGCTTTGCAGGACAAAAATAAATGCAAATTCAAGGCTTAGAGCTGTTGTCCCCAGATAAGATGCCAGGAGAGCATCAAGGACACATAAAGAACAAAACAGCTTAATCTTCCCTGCGAATACCTGTCTGCTTATTTTTTAATTAAACAACAGCTGGATGCAGACTTGTGAGACAGCAGAGGGATCCCAAGACAGAGGAGATTAGGTGATCTACACATGTGAGGATGTAAACCCTTCCTACCACGGAGAGCGTGGCAGCTGAGCCTTGCAGAATCTTCTCCGTCACTGAACCCTTCACTGCAACAAGCTCCTGCAAAGGCTCCCTTTGATTTTGAGCATTGAAGCCCAGAAGCAATTATGTACTCTGAATCACAGCCAACACCCCATCCTGTAAAACAGACAGGGGGCACAGGCAGGAATTTTAGGAGCCGGTTGTAGAAGCCTCTGTTGGCAGTGACCTACAACAGAACTGGTCCCATCTTCAGGCATGAGTATGGCATGAGTATGGACAGTCTGCCTCTGAAAGCTCCTGCCAGCCCCCTGCAGATCTGCCACTTGTTGAGAGACATGTAGGTAAAAGCCTGAAGGTCTGGATTTTCTTATCACACAGACTCACGAATGAATTTCCCCATCCAGAGATCCCTCAGGCCTTGGCAATGGAGGGAAGGCTGTGAACCCTGGCAGAACATCTTGGCCTTGCTCCCAAGGAGCCAATTCTGCATCCCCCTGACACGTGAGTGGTTACAGAGAAAAGGCTGGGACCAAGGGATCAAACTGCTCAGCCCCGGTAATGCCTCTCCTCAGACCCCAAACCAGTGGTCCAACCACCATCCTACATCAGACAGGAACCCCCTTAGAATCACAGAATCATAGAAGGGTTTGGGTTGGAAGGGACCTTAAAGATCAGCCAGTCCAAGCCCTGTCACAGGCAGGGACATCTTCCACTATCCCAGGTTGCTCCAAGCCCCATCCAACCTGGCCTTGGACACTGCCAGGGATTGGGCAGCCACAGGTTCTCTGTGCCAGGGCTTCCCCACCCTCACAGGAAGAATTTCTCTCCAATATCCCATCCCTCCCTGCCCTCTGGCAGTGGGAAGCCATTCCCCCTTGTCCTGTCCCTCCATCCTTTGTCCAAGTCCCTCTCCAGCTCTCCTGGTGCCCCTTTAGGCACTGGAAGGGGCTTTGAGGTCTCCCTGGAGCCTTCCCTTCTCCAGTTGAACACCCTCAGCTCTCCCAGCCTGGCTCCAGAGCAGAGGGGCTCCAGCCTCCATGCTGGGAACACAACCGTGCTCCCAGGGAGAGCTGTGCAGGCTGCTGCACTGCCAAACTGCCCTAGATTGGAGCGGGTAAGCTCCTTTCTGAAGGAAGATAATTGCTCTATTTTAAAACTAAGTGGTTCAAGGAGAAAAACACAGGTAAGAGGGCCCAATGCTCTGAGCTTAGGGTGGGAAACAGGAGCTGTGCAGGGCAGAGCAGCTGCACAGCTGCTTTGCTGGATGGTCAAAGTGATGGTCACTGTGTCCCCAGCCCAGCCAAACTGGTGCTGCTGGAGAGAGAAGAGGGCAAGGTGGGAGAAGTTGATGCCCCTGCTTGGGTTACTGAGCTGTGAGGCTGAGCACCCTTAAAATCCAGAAGGGAAAAGTCCCAGGTGGAACAAAGATCCCCTGTCCCTCCTCCACCTGCAAGTTCAGATTTTGTGGCCATGAAGGAGGTTCCCAGAACATTCTGGCTCAGCCCTGTAGGCCAGGTCTGAGGATTGGCATTGTGCAGCCTGGCCACACAGAGGGACAGCCCCCACCACAGGGACAGCCCCCACCATGGGCACAGCTCCCATGGAAGCTGCTCCGGGGAAAATAGTTGCCGCTTCGGCAAACCGTCTCCCAGAGCAAAGACCAACAAACTGGAGCAGACAACAACAGAGCCATTAATAAGGGCAAGGCTGGCATGTCCCTGGACCCCCCCACCACTGTGATCAGTGATTTCAACAGGCAAGCACAGAAGAGGCCTCTTCAGCAGAGTTTTGTCTTTGCTGCTTAAAATTCCATAGCTCCCCTTTCCAAGTGGGCAGGAAAGAAACAGTTTTTGTATGCTCACAGCCCGCCCCCCTTGTCCCCATTTGTATGGAGGAAGCCCTCTGGCTTGAACCTGGCAGGCTCTGGACTGCATGGCAAGGACACCAAGAGGCTTGAAGGATGTGTCAGCTGACTGCTGGGACCAGCGCTGGCCCTGGCACAGATGGGTCCTGTCTGCAGGTCCCTTGGATGGAGGTCAGAGAGACACGTTTGGTGCTCCAGTGGCTCCTGTTTTGCCCCAGAATGCCTGGAAATGGCTCCCAGCTTCCCCCAGGTGGGATCCTTGCTGATTCTCCCCTCCTCTTTGCACAGGGGCAGAGCCATGTCGCCGCAGGTCTGCTGCTCACCCATCCACATAAGAAGAAAATGTGCACTTGGTGAGCAAAGCCACCGCTTGCCTTCAGGCAGCATCTCAAGACAATGATGTAAAACCCATTTTTGGGGGACCCTGTGACCTGGAAACAATGGTGGAAGCACTCAGCTGGCCCCTCATACAGGACTTGAATATTATTTGTGCAAAATTTTGCTTTCAAGCCAAGGCTGGCTGCCCTGTCTCATCTGAGAGCTATTCGCTGTCATGTCAGGTCAGAGTTAAGGTTACTAAGAACGTTAATGACACATTTTCTCTCATAGGCAGCCGAGGCCCCTCTTCTGCACAACAAGAACCCAGAAGAAGCAGGAGGATGCAGTAAGTGCCCTGAAAAGCTTTTTCCCCCTTAAAATAGTTTTGCAGTTGAGAATGCACAGCTGTAACTTAGCACGAGTGTCTGGAAAAGGGAAATCCTTGGGCCTTGCCTGTGTAACCCCACCTCGTGCCCGTGGCTCCTTGCAGCCACTGCTGCCAGCCTGAGCTGGCCAAGCTGTGGAATCAGAATCAAGAAATCACAGGACAGTTTGGGTTGGAAAGGACCTTAAAGGTCATCTTGTTCTACCCCATTCCATGGGCAGGGACTCCTTCCACTATCCCAGGTTGCTCCAAGCCCTTTCCCACCTGGCCTTGGACACTGCCAGGGATGGGGCAGCCACACGTTCTCTGGGCACCCTGTGTCAGGGCCTCAGCACCCTCACAGGGATTCTTCCTAACATCCTATCTAAACCTACCCTGTCAGTTTGAAGCCATTCCCCCTTGTCCTGTCACTCCAGGCCCATGTCCAAAGTCCTTCTCCAGCTCTCTTGGAGCCACTGCAGGTCCTGAAAGGCCACAACAAGGTCACTGTGAAGCCTTCCCTTTTCCAGGCTGAACAATCCCAATCCTCGCAGCCTTTCCTCAGAAGGGAGGTGTTCCTCTCCTCTGAGGCACAAGGGGCTTTCTGCTCTCAAGGCCTGTCTGACAGCCACCCCCTTTCCTCCCCGTGGCCTGCAGCCCCTCTCCTCCAGCAGTTCATCTCGGGAGCCTTATCTTTGGCAGAAACCTCGGCCCTTTGTCTCTCAGGACGGGGCTTAGAGAACTCTCCAAAGTAAACGAAGCGGGTCCATCCCCTCATTAACTCGCAGGGTCTGTCTCTCTTGATTAGATTGTGCTGACTCTGCTCGCACATCACACTTGCTGCTCTAGATGCAGGGACGCTGGGGCATTTCCAGCTGGGACACAGACAAAAGGAGGAGATAGCAGAGCCTTGGTTACCACCGGAGCAATTCAGGACAAATAATTAGAGGCTTTCATGGCTAATTGGATCTGTACTGTCAATCCAGGACAGGAGATGCCTTAACCCACCCTGCCTGCCTGAGATTGCTAAGCAGGCCATAAATAAACTGCAGCACTGGTCCAAAGCTCGTCAGCCTTCAGCTTCCACCCTGCGAGCTCCCTCTCAGCCCTGCTACAGCACAGCCCATCCAACGGGGCACTCCAGCTCCCCTGCCCTTTTCCACTGCCTCGAAGCCATGCCAGGACACCTGGAGTCCACCTGGGGTAACTGAGAGGGCTCAGAGGTGCTGGCCTCAGTGTGCCATGGCTGGCTTGAACAAGGAGCTGCACTTTTCTGACTGAAGTCAAAGGGAAAGTGAACAACAGGTTGGGAAGAGCCAGTCAGAGATCAGGGCTAGCAGGGATTGGCAGGCCATGGTGTTTTCCAAGAAAGGCCAGTGAGCTGGCAGTACCCAGACCTAAATCTGCCTGTTTGCAGTACAGGACAAAGCTCCATTCCCATTTCCCAGCTCACTCTCAACCCTGAGACTGAGCTCAGCCCTTTCCTCCTCTGCTCAAAGCTCCCTTCCAGATCCTGGGAGTGCTGGCGCTTGAAGATAACACACACGAACAAGATCAAACACCTGCACATGACTGCCAGGCACACAGACCCTTAGAGCAGGCTGGAACTCTGACCCCCCTGAGCAGCTTCAGCATCTGAGGGTCTTCAAGGAGGTACTGGGACCCTGAGCTCATGCCCTGTGTGCAAGGCTGGAAAACAGAGCAAAGAGAAATGGCTTGTGCTGCTTGGGACCACGACCTGCAGAACTTCTGCCTCTGCCAGGGGAAAGCCGGGCACGGGACACGTAGGAAGGCAAAGTCACAAAAAGGACAGGGCCGGGCAAAAATAGAATAACCTACTTGAAAGTAGGACAACATCGCTAAAGAGTAGGACATCTGGTCACCGCAGCAGGAGGAGCGAACGCAGAGCAGACAGCCTGTCCACGCACATGCCTCACCTGATGGAGGCAGCCCCAGTGCAGATGTGTGGTGTGCTCGGGCAAACAGCTGGAATGAGCAGTCCCTGACCAAATCAGAGCAGCTCTCAGGCTCTCTTTGACGACTTCTAGACTCGCTGCTGACAGTCAGACAGCTGCTACCTGTCCTACCTGGAGCAGTGTCCCACCCCCAGGAGCCTGTGGGATATGTGTGCCCAAACTAACAGCTGATCCCTTCCACCTGATTCGCTAAACACCAGGTTTTGCAAGAAATGATCACCAAAAAACACAACAGAAGGAGATTCTCTGTGTTCCAGACTACTGACATGCCAAAATGTGTTTAATGCCCTCTGCTCCAAGGCCACCCCTCCCCTGGCTCCAGCCCACCCACCTCTGCTGGACTCCTTGACCACCAGCACCTTCCCCCAGCCAGGCCGACAGCTCACTAGCAGGGCACAGTTCAGGGAGGACACGGTTAAGAGGTGATTAAAGTTCATCACTGAGCTTGTATTAGCATCTTCACAAGCTGCATAGCATCAGGCTGCAGCTAAGCCAGCCAGGACGGGTCTTTTTGAAGGAAACAAGAAAGTGAATGCTGCAGATAGTGAGCTCATCAAAGGAGCCTCAGTGCTCCTTGCAGAGAGGAGTTAACGCCAGTCGCTGCTCCAGGGCCCAGTTCCCTGCCCGGCCTTGGCAGGACAGGCAGTTTTCTTGGCTTAGGACCTTGTGCTGGAACGGAAGCTCAGAGCATCAGGTCTCAGGACACCATTCAAAGCCCTGTTCCTTGTTCCTGCTCTCAAAGGAGGCAGCAGGAAACCATCCAGGTCCCTTTGCAGAAAGCTTTAAGCCCCTCCAGAGGAAGGTCTCCCTGCCAGGTGTGGTTTGTTTCTTAAACTCAGACTTGCCAAAAGCATCTGGGGCAGCCTCGAGGTGAGGAGTGACCCACAGCATACCCCCCAGTTGAGGTGAGTGTTTCTGGACTAACCCAACGGCTGAGCCCACCCTGAGAAAAGCCAGTGAGATCATTTTGCCGGTATCCCCATATCAGGTCCCTTTAACCTGTCACCCACAGTGACCTTTCGCCTGCCCTGCACCGAGTTCAGGAGCTCAGCCCCTCACTGAGCCAGCCTGGAAAGAAGCTGAGAGGTGGAGAAAGGTCCCTCTGGTCTCTGCTGGGGCTGCTACAGGGGCTTTCAGAGAAGACACAGCTTTTGGGGTAGAAGGAGGGACCAGGCAGGGCAGGTTCAGCAGCAGGAAAGCAGGAGGATGTTCTGCCCTGCCCTGTGCTGGAACAGATGTCCCAGTCCTTCCCCAGGTGGAGCAGTCTGGGACAGGGAGTGACGGTGCTGGATGAAGCCCAGGGGTGACAAAAACACGGGGACAAACACAGGAGAGACCACAGCCTCCAACCCAGGGCTGCCCGGGTCCCATTTGTGGGGCCAGGGATGGGGACGGGATGATGCCTTTGGGCTCCCAGCAGTGAAATCCAGCTTGCCAGCAGCAGGGTGCAGGCACAGCTGGCTCTGAGCTCTCTGTGGGGCACAACCTGGCTGTTCACAGCCACTCACCACCTCGGCCAGCCCAGGAAGCAACCCAGAACCACCACTTCCCTCACACCTAATCCAGTAACCATTTTCCTGCCACACTGCTGCCAGCTGCTGCCAGGAAGAAGGAACCAAAAGTACTCACTCTGGGACAATGACTTTTTTAATCCAGATTGTCTTTCATCCCATGCAAAGGCATTTTGACTGAGGAATCACCTCAAACCCACAGACAAGAACTTAATTCTGAAGACGTGACCAACATTTTCCTTCAATTAAAAAAGATATTTCAGAAAAGCAATGAAATTTATCAAACATTCTAATTCACAGCCTGCCCTCTATCTCCCTCAAAGAATATCTGCAGAGGTGGGAGCAGATGAGCTCCACTGATCAACAGGCAAGGTCTGCACTCCCCAGAGGGACTGACAGTGGACTTGAGGCTGAAGTCATCTCACAGCACCAGCAGGTTGCTCCTCATAGCAAGAGCTTCCCATCCTGCAGACACAGCATCCCCTGCCTGCAAATCTAAGAGGCTGCTGACTTTTCTTGCCTGGAAAGGCCTGACACATTCCCAGTGCAATTATTGTCCATTGGACCAAGATGATCTGCAAGTCAGTTCCATGGGGTTGTCCACATCACAACTTTCTGTTTCTGCTTCTCAGCCTTCCCTCTACAGCAGGAACCACAGCAAACCCGTATCTGAACAAAGGAATGGGCACGGCAGGGATGCTGCTCCCCTGGCTCACGTCTGACACACCCCTGGTTGAAAGGGTGCTCCTGGCACCCAGCTGAGCCTGCTCCCTCACACAGCAGAAAGCTGCAGACACACTGGACAAGGAAGCAGCTGGCCAGGAATCTGAGCACAGCAAAATCCTTGCAGCAAACTCTCTGTCAGGCCTCAAAATCCTCCAAAACTCCTGCACCAAGCCCTTCCCTGAACAGCCCGAGAAGAATTGCAGCTTTGAGATAGCGTGAGACCACTTGAGCACAAGCTTAATCCCGCGGCACTCCAGCCTGGGAGCTCTCGGGGAAGAACAGGCGCCTTCCAGCTCAGCCCCTGCCTCTCCTCCCAACACCACTTGGAAGAGGACGGTGTTCCCGGGGGTGGTCGCTCCTGCCTCAGGTACTGCTGGGCTTGCAGAGAGGTGGGCACGCAGCGCCCTGAGCAGCCTGTCCTGCACCCTACTGCTGATGCAGGGGATGGCACAGCCCCGGGAGCATCCCCATCCCTCCAGCCCGGGGGTAGCACAGCCCAGGAGCACCCCCATCCCACAGCTCCGGGAGCACCTCCTTCCCTTCGGTACAGAGTACAAGGATAAGCCTGGGGGCACCCCACTGTTCCAGCACAGCCCCAGGCGCACCCTCTTCTCTCTGGCACGGGCACAACACAGCCCAGGGACACCCCCTTGCCTCCGGTACGAGCACAGCACAGCCCCGGGAGCAACCCCTTCTCTCCGTCACGGGGATAACACAGCCCGAGGGCACCTCCATCCCTCCTGGCACAGAGAATAACACCGGGGGCACCCATAAACCTACAGCACGTGGGTGACACCATCCGGGGAGCATCCCCATCCCTCGAACGCGGGGATAACACAGCCGGGGACACCCTCATCCTTCCGGTACGGGGGATAACACAGTCCGGGGGCACCCCTATCCCTCCAACACGGGGAAAACACAGCTGGGGACACCCTCATCCTTCCGACAGCGGGTAACACAGTCCAGGGGCACCCCCGTCCCTCCGGCAGCGGGTATCACAGTCCAGGGGCACCCCCATCCCTCCGGCAGCGGGTATCACAGTCCAGGGGCACCCCCATCCCTCCGGCATGGGGATAACACAATTCCGGGAGCACTCCCATGCCTCCAGCACGATGGATAACACAACACAGGGGCACCCCTATGCCTCCGGCATGAGGATAACGCAGCTCGGAGAGACCCCAATTCCTCCAGCAGGGGGGATAACACAACCGCGGGGGCATCCCCATCCCTCCGGCATGAACGACAACGCAGCCCGGGCATCTCCCCCATCTCCCCGGCACCGGTGCACCATAACCCCGGCAGCACCCCCACCCCTCCGACACGGAAGCCGGGAGCTGAACCGCCCTCCCGACCCCACCGCTCCCCCGCGAGGCTGAGATGCTTCTCCCGGCGGGGAGGGACACGCTCACTCACCCCGCACCTCCTTGCCCTGCCCGCCTCCTCCTCCGTGTGCCCGCCTGGAGGGGATGCGGCCCCCGGGACACGCGCGCGGCCATGGGGAAGCGGCTCCGGAGGATCCCCCGGGACACCGGGACCGCGCTCGGCGGCGGCTGCAGCGCCCGGAGCGGCCACCGGGGGGCGCGGGGGGCCCGGCCCGGCCCGTGCTGCCCCCTGGTGGCCCTGGACAGGGGTGCCCGTCCACCCGCCCGGCTCCTTCGGGCCACTCTGAGCACCTTCCGAGCACCTTCCGAGCGCCTTGGTGGTGGTGGAGGGCGGTGGCTGGAGACAGGAAGGGTGGTGGGAGTTTTGCAGGTCCCTGGTACGGGAAGGGGCTCTGGAAAGCTCTGTGATGGGCCGGAGAGCAGGGCTGGGGTACCAGGGTGAGGTGTCCCACAACGGTGCTCAAGCTCCTGAAGCTCAGCCGCTTCCCAGGGACAGGGGAGAAGGAGGTGCTGCGTGCGGGGGAGCCGCATTCCCTCCAGGCAGCAGCTGCCCTCTGCCCTGTACGCGAAGCCTCCACGGACCGATGGACCAGACGTGCGCTCAGCATCTTCCTCTGCGTTGCTAAGAGACAGGATCCCACGGGATGCTGCGGTGCCAGCGCTGAGCCCGGCACATCGGCAGGAGAACCTCTGGATGAGGGGAGGATGGCGTGGGAGATCACACAAAAGGCAGCGGCGAGGCACCATGAGACAGAAACCCCCACACGTCTCGGGGAGACCTTTGCAGTGGGGACAAAAGGGTCAAGGCCAGGAGGAGGAAGAGCTCAGCATCAGCAGGATGATGATAATAATCTGGTGAGAGGTCTCTGGAGGGTTTCAGGTCAGGGAGATCATTGCAGTGAAGTATTTCTGTTGGCAGCACGTTCCCTTTCCTGGGACCACGGAGGCTCTTTGGTAGCAGCAGCGGGGAGGCTGAGGGGGCTCCTGGCAGAGGGGACAGCAGGGGGACACTGAGGGCAAGGGTGAGTGCACTGGGAGCTGGGCACTGCAGGGCTGCCCTGCCTGGGGCCTTCGCACTGGGCTGAGAAATAGTCACTCAGCCCCTTTTGTCTCCTCTCCTTTGATATGGCAAGAAATTCATGAGGGCTCTGAAAGCCAGGGAGAAAAACGGTCAGAGTTGATGTAGGAGACAGAATTCAGGATATTTTCCCAGTGCAAGTTAGGTGGGAAACTGTCCCAGAGCCTGGACTGGGGCAGTGGGGTGTCCCTCTCTGACGCATGCTGTGATTTTGCAGAGTAGCTGCCCCTCAGTACCACAATGGGCATTTTCCCATCTCTGTGCAAGTCCTTTTCATGTTTTTCACAGTAACTCACACAAGCTAAAACCTTTCTTTGCTTTTTAGGTGACCAGCCTTTTTATTGTGTGATTTAAAATTTTAAAAACATCATACATTGTGATGCTGGCAGCACGAAGGAGGCCCAAGGAGAGAGCAGAAGGAAGCACAAAACAAGACAGACTGACTGTGCTCCAAGCAGGCAGCTCACTGGGCTCTCCCAGGCCTTTCCATCCCCGCTGGGTTCCCCAAGCAGCCCTTGGTGATGCCACTGGTTGGGGGCCAGTGAGTGCCACGGCCTGGGCTGGTTTCAGCCTGGAGCTGGGCAGGGCTGTGGTGGTGGCTGGTGGAGGGATGGACCCCTGTCTGTCACTGAAACACAGGAGTCCTTCCATTGTTTGTTGAACCTTCACCCCAAATTTTGGTATTTTTGATGTGGTATTATTGGCAATTTTAAACTTTGGATTCCTTTAATATCAATCCGGTGTCCTGGTGAATGATAAAACCTTATTTTGTTTGTAATTCTCCCCAGCTGGCAGGTCCTTCCCCCCTCACTACCCTTCTGTGCCCCCGCACACATGGGCCATGTTTTCCTTCCTCTGGGAGCCCCTCTCCGTGCTGCCCTGGGAATTGTTCAGCATTTTGCAGGGCAGAGCTTCCGGAAACACAGGCTCCTTGTCTGCAGGAGTCAATCACCTTGAACTGAGGCCCGGTGGGTTAATACTTGAGTTCCAAAGTTGCTTCCATTCAGGGGGATCATCTGAGAGACAAAAGGCTCCAGCTGGCAAAGCGAAGCTCCTTGATCAGCACAGGAGCAGCTCCTGTTTTCCCTGCTTTGCTGGGAAGCTGAAAAGCCTTCCAGCTCAGTGCCTTCAGCCACCTCTTGCCACCCAGACTGCATGAGAGTGGGACTTTCCAGGCTGGACACTCAGGTAAGGGGACCTGGCTTTCCCAGGATCCAAACCCAGCACTCCAGGGGATGTGCTAGAGGCTGGAAGATGCTGTTGGAAGATAATTCTTCCCTCCACAGCCCCGCTGTAAATCCATGACACCCATGGGGGAAGGTGCCAGCCTGTCCCTGAGGTGAGCAGTACTGTCCCCCCTGCTGGGCACAACGCTGGCCCTGGCTCTGCTCCAGGCTTGTGGTTTCAGTGCCACCTTCCCCACAGCTGCCATTCCCTCCTTTCCTGGAGCAGGGGATCCCAGAGGGGCAGAGCCAATGGCAGGTGGTGGTGAGGAAGGCACAGCACCACCAAACCCACAGATCACGGGCAGCCCCAGCAGCACCCTGCGCGCTCCATTCCTGCTGGGGTTGGACACTGACCCATCAAAGGTGCTGATGGTCTGGCTTTCTCTGGACAGGTACACACCGAGCCAGAGGGTCTGGAGAGACTGTCCTGGCTGGGCAGGTCGGATGCTGCATCCCCCATCTGTGCTGCACCAGAATCACACCCTGCTGTCCCCATCACCCCCAGCCTCATCTGTAGAACCTGGACATCCCAGTTCTGCCCATTTGGAGAAGGGTGCTTCAAGTCTCTCCAGAAAGTGGCTTCCTTCTTCCCAGAAACGCTCTCTGAACTGCACTTTGAGGACTCCCAGTCCCTGCCAGAGACATCCCTGTTCTTGGGCTGCCTCCCTCCCTGCCGTGACTCTCAGTACATGGCAAGCGGGGCCATTTGCCAATGTTTGTGTCTCGACAAACAGTCTGTCAGCATTTTGGTGTGTGGCTTCAGCTGGGATCAGCTCTGCCTTCTCTCCCCATTAAATGGCAGAGCTGTGTGCAAACACCCTGGCATCAAACCATCTGGGGCACGCTCGGGGCCAACTGCAGAGCTCCCGGTGCCATGTGTCACGCACCCTCTGGCGCCACGGCGAAGGACGACTGCGGGATCGGTGTTCCCACATTCCTGTGCCACTGCTGGCACAGGGAGCCACCCCGCCCTGCCCAAGGGGCTCTCCTGTCCCACCAGGACTGCCTGCCTGTGTCCCCTTTGCTCCAGCCTGGCTCACAGGGCACCTGGCACAAGCAGCAGGCAGCAGCCCTGAGTGAAACAGACTCCTGAAGAGTAGCAGAGATCAGAGAATCACAGAATTGTGGAATATCCTGAGCTGGAAGGGACCCACAAGGATCACCAAGTTCAACTTCTGGCCCTGTGCAAGGATTGTTGAGTCCAGCTCCCGGTCCTGCACAGGACAGCCCCAAGCTGTTGGTGAAAAACACTTCTTATGGCTGATGGTACATGAATCCCCCCTCCCACTGCCATGACAACTTCCCTGGCCTTCACTCTTGGAGCTCCTGGGCGTTCCCCTCCCTCCCTGGCTCGCTGGGAAGCTGTGGCCTGGGAAATGGGAGCAGGATGGACTGTCTGCAGGGCAGGAGCTGCCTGTCTGCCTGTCCCCCAGTGTGGGCTGGCTGGGACACACCACAGGTGACATCCAGGTGTCCCCGTGGTAGTGCTGGGCTGGGAATGGGCTGAATTGAGTCTCAGCAGTGTGTGGGGGCTCCTGGTCCCTGCTCAGATGTTCATCCACACGAGTTTGATCACAGTCATGCTAGGGGGGGATTATCACAGGGGTGGGATGCGTTCCTGGGGGAGATGCAGGCAGCCAGGGCTTTTCTACCCCTGCACAGGGAAGGAGGGGCAGGAATAGGGTTAGGAGTGGGGGAGTAGGGGAGCAGAGAAGCTGGAAGAGGATAAATCAGTTTGGGATTAGAAGGTGGCACTGGCAACCTGCCATGTGACAGCCAGGCTTGCGCAGCCAGGAGCCCAGCTGTCAGCCTGGTGGCAGCAATTAAATGAGGTATCGATTGAGGAATTGTTGTCTGCAGGGTTTAAAGATAAGATCGATGGAGACCAAAAGGTTTAGGCTCCGTTTACTAATTAGTCAGGCACGCTTGGGAGAGAAGCCTTTGGAGACACGGAGAGCTGAGCTGTGCACAGGCAATGTGCTGGGTGCCCCCCTCCGTGGCATCACTGCTCCCCGTTCTCTGGTGCCAGAGGGTGAACGGGCACCGGGTGCAGTGCCAGGGATTTAAATCAGCTGCGAGGTGGGGGAGTGGACGGGGTGAGGACTCTGCCTGCTCTGGGATGGTGAGCTGCTTTCCTCCCAGGGCAGGGATGTGAGAAAGAGGGGCTGTGCAGGCGTTTGGTCGTGGGGAGGAGTAAACCAAGAGGGGAGCTGCTCCCTATGCATTGCAAATTGTCTGGGGTGAATTGATCCATTTCTTACGCTCTGGCATTAGCTGCAGCCTGAACACATTTCTCTTCCCCCTGCTCCTTGTGCAGCGAGCCCAGGGACAGAAAGGAGACAAATGTGGCACAGACTTGTGGCTTCTGTGCTGATTCCGCCTGTGCTCCGCAGAGCCGAGCCAGGGGAGAGCATGACGATGGCTTTATGCCCTCTGTGCTTTGCTCCCTCACTTCCAGACGATGACCAGGACACGGTCAAATGGGGACAAGCAGGAAATGGCCTCGCCTGGATGTGGTTTGGGTGGCCTTAGAGACCGTCTCCTTGCTTGTGCTTGTGGGAGAGAGGGTCTGTGGCTTCAAAACAGAGTTGCCTTTAAAGCAGCTGGGGAGCCGGGCTAGCCCGTGGCTCTCCGGGGATGTCTCGGTGTCAGCTGCGCGTTGGGAAGAGGCGTCGGCGTCGCTCCCCCTTCCTGGGACAGCCGGAGAATTCCTCCTTTCATCTCAGCTTGCCAGGAAAATTCCAGCCCAGCAAACAGCGGACGGTCAGGAGCTGTCCCGATGGGTCCTGTGACCCACAGGCAGCCTGGGGGCATGGCCACCACAGTCATGGGTCACTCACGGCTCAGAGCCGCTGCCCATCCCGTGACGGGCCGTGCCCGGAGCTCTGTCACCGCATGACCCGACCCCAGCCAGGGCGAAACCCCCGCACGGGCCGGCCCTGCAGCCTCCCGGACAGCGCAGAGGACAGCAGGACCAGCCGGGGGGACAGCACGTCCTGCCGCAAGCCTCGCCCTTCAGCCGGGAACGATGCAACCTGAGCCACGCTGCCATAAAACACCGCAGCGGGACGGGAGAGCGGGCTCGGAGCAGGCGGAGGAGCCGGAGTCACCCGGAGCCCGAACGTGCCCCGGGGATGGCGGGGATGAAAGGGAGGGATGGAAGGGAAAACAGAGATCAAGGGCGCTGTGACGCCATGTGGCTGTTCCAGGGTGTCTCATGCTTTCCAGCGGGGCTGGGCAGATTTATAGCTTTGTCTTGAGGGTCTGGAGCCAGCCTCCACTTATTTCACATTTAGGAGGCAGTTTCCTTTGCTTTTCCTCGTTCTCTTTCCCTGGCTGGTAACGCTGCGTGTCCCACGCTGGAGCAGACCCATGTCCTTGTTCTCTGCATGCGGAATCAGTGCCTGGGACGTATCCCGAGTCTCTGCCGGTGCCAGACAGAACCAAACAGGGTCTAAGGGATCATTGTTTCCCTGCTCTTGTCCTACAGCTCTGTGCCACTGCAGTGCCCAGAAACTGAATTTAACACTCCTTCTCCATGGGAGACACGAACCAGGCAGCTGGCCCAGGGCTGCCAGAGCTGTAATGTTCTTCCAGTGTGAATTTTCCTTTCCCTATTCTTCCCCAACACTGGGGCTGGCCACCCTGCCTGTGGCCACCTGTCCAGCCAAGAGGGAACAGGACCTCCTGTGGTTTCTCTGGGTTTTAGAGCCAGCAAATGCCCTTTAGGCTCTGTGCTCCAGAAGCCGTTTCAGCCCATGGCACCTTCTCCACATGGCTGTGACAGACGAGAAGTGCAGGAGACTGACACAGTTCAGACAGCACATCCAGGGTCCTGGCTCATGATGTGACTGCATGTCGAGCATGAGCTCAGAGCACTGTTTTCTGTTTGCTGGAGAGGTTTCAGCAACCACCCAAGCTGACCCACTTGTCTCCTTGGTTTCCTGCATTCCAACATCTGCCTCTGCCAGGAAAAAAGTTGTTGTGTGGCTGTTGATGGGTACCCCAGTGCCACCCTGACCTCCAAAACAGTTCTGGGGGACCCTTGGCTATTTTCCAGGCTTGCTGCCATGATAAGGCACTTGAAGAGTTCCCCATGGGAGATGCAGATGAGGACAGACCCATCTGCAGAGAGATGGAAAAAGCTCCAGAAATCAGTCCGGGTCTCCCAGCAGTTGCAACAAGTCTCCATGACTGATCATTTCACGTTTCCAGGCTGCCAGAGCATGCAGGAGGCACTGCTGCCTCCACAGGTCACCAGGACAGAAGGGACAGCAGAGCAATTCCCAGCTCCCCTCCATTTTCCTTGTGCGACCCAGCAGCAGAGAGAGCAAAGGTTTCCTTGCTTGTGCACAGGAAATCTCCATCTTTTAGGCTCAAGGGAGCCCTCATCCATGGGTATAAAAACCTGAAGGGCAGGTGCAGAGAAGGTGGGGCCAGGCTCTTCTCATTGGTGTCCAGTGACAGAACCAGAGGTGATGGGCACAAACGGAAATACAAGAAGGTCCCTCTGAACATCAGGAAACATTTTTCCCTTTGAGGGTGACTGAGCACTGGCACAGGTTGTGCAGGGAGCTGTGAAGTCTCCATCCTCAGAGGTGTTTGGACATAGAACTGGGCAGCTGGCTCTCGGTGGTCCTGCTTGAGCAGGGGGCTGGGCCAAGTGACCCTCAGAATTCCCAGCCAGTCTGTGATGCTGAGATCTTGCTGGAGTCAATTTTCCATTGTTCTTCTTTCCAAGTCGAAGCCTTAGATTCTCCTCTCTCCTTCCCACTGATTTGCCCAGGCTGATGGCTGTCACAAATGCCAAACTGACCTGTGTGGGGCCAGGTGGACGTGGATCGCTCTCCCAGGCAAAGGAAGATATTTGCTGGCTCAGCCACAGCCCCAGGAAAGCAGCAGACTCCATGTATGGGCCAGAGGCACCACATGCAGGAAATTTCGCTGACTCCCTCCATGCCAGAAGGGACAGGCAGGCTGGGAACTCCCACACGACCCGGCCTTGGCCCCTCTGGCACTGGGATTGACGTGGACTCAGCCAAGGACGTATTAGAGATGGACTCTGCACACAAAGCCAGGCTGCCCCTGGGAGCACATCCCACGCCAGGCTGTTCCTGCTGCCCAGGCTTCCTCCCACCCAGACTTCCCTTCCTCAGATCCAGGTCACTGCCTCTTGCCCTCCCATCATCAGAGACGGTGAATAATTCACTCCATCTCTGTCATTACCTTGAAGGTATTTATGGTGTGTGATCGGTGCCCATAGAGAATTCCCTCTCCTGAGCTCCATAAATTGCGTTGTCTCGCTCTCTCCTCCCCACTGCCTGTGCTAATTGCTGCGTTGTGTTTGCTGACCTCTTGCATTTTGTTTGCTTTCTTGCATCCTTGGACCGTGGGGGCAAAGGCTCTCTCCACTTCTCCCCAGGCTCTCCACTCAGCCCCAATGTTGTGGGCAAACCGCTCCCCAGGTACCAGGGGCACAGCAGGTGCTGTGAGGCTGCGGGGTCATCCCTGTGCTTGCTGGGCATTCACTAGGATCTCACCCATGGGCACATCCCACAGGGAGGAGAGGCTCGGTGGGATGGGTTTCTTTGCAAAGCAAGGGCAGCTGGAGCATGGGGTGAGCTCCTGCTGCCCGTGCGATGCCTGAATGGGTCATTGGTAACTCCAGCTCTGCCTCTACAGGTTTTGGGGTCAGGGGGAGGGTAAGGTGATGTATGGCTCAGTGTCCAAAGCCAGGCTGGATGGGGTTCTGAGCAGCCTGGTCTGGTGGGTGGTATCCCTGCCCATGGCAGGGGGTTGGAGCGAGAGGAGCTTTAAGGTCTCTCTGAACCCAAACCATCCTATGATGATATGAGGGCAGATTTCTCCCAGCAGTTTTTGGGTTTGGCCATGCTGGACTCTAGAGCTCTCTCTTTCCATGAGGAACCATCCGTCTCTCATGCCCGTGGCAGGACTGACTGATAAACAGGACAAGTGCCAAACTCTCAGGGTCTGCCACCAGCATTGCTCCAGAGGAACATGTGGTTTTGAGCTGTTCCCCATGGCTCAGGAAGCACCCACAGCACTGCAAAGTGGGCACAGAAAGCTCGTGCTCAGTGATGCCTCACTGGCCTGGAGATAAGCACAGAATCATGGAATCGTTAAGGCTGGAATAGCCTTCTAATTATCATCAGGTCCAACCACTAACCCAGCACTGCCAGGCCCACCCCTAAACCATGTCCCTGAGCACTGCAAGCCAAGCTTTAGTGCTGCTGGTCAGTGCTGGACAGCCCATAGGACACCCTGTGACAGGAACCGGGAGATAAAGGCACCAGGCACGTAGCAGCACTGTGCCTGTTTTCCTCGGGGATGCAGTTCCTTCTCGGCAGTTGTATTAAATCTTTATTTCTGTATCCTTGGCTCTCAGCACCGCCAGTCTCTCATGGCAGGGAGTCCCGTGGATTAGACTTTCGGGAAGCAGCCTGCTCCTCCCCGGCTCAATGTTAATGTGGTTACTTCCAGAGTTGCTCAAGGTCACTCCGTCCCTCCCGTCTGAGGGAGGATCACGAGCTGAGCTGTGCCAAGTCTGGCAGGTCTGAGCCGCGGGTGGGGCAGGATCCAGAGCTGGCCTCAACTGGGCTTGCAGTGGGGCAGCTGCCGGTCTGCACAGGGGCCCTGGGGAAGCTGTGGGGTCCCAAGGGAGGGCACCAGTACCCCCAGCTCTGGTGAAACTGGAGCAGATCTTTCCCACAGGCTGAGCTTTGGTGCCGCTCTGCCCAAGGGACAAAGAGCAGAGGGGAGAACGGGGCTGGAGCAGGTCAGGGAAGACCCGGCTGCCCAGACCCACAGCTGAGCTTCATCCCCCTCTGCTCACACCAAGGGGGTGGGCATCCCGGGAAGCTGCTCCCCTGGGCACTGGGCACACCAGGGCTGCCGGTCCAGCGCTGCCGTGCTCCTTCTCAGAGGTGTCCCCACGGATCAGCAGCTGTCCCACCGCAGGGAGTGGGGGCATCGCCACCGTCTGCAGCTCCCCCGGGCCCAGAGCAGAATCCCCGGCTCTGCTCCGCTGTGCTTTGCTCTGCTCGAGGGAGCACGGCGAGCGCGGCAGGCGGCACTGCTGTGTAGATGCTACGCTAGGCCAGCATATGGTGCTGTAGGTCCATGGTATAGCTTGTGAGACAGCACAGTGACCTGGGCTCCGGGAATTGCTAGAAGTCAGCCCGGTTGCACTGGGGAAGCTTGTGGAGGCTGTCTCCTATTTTGCTTGATTTTTTGGGAGGGCAGATGTTTAAATCCTAGAAGGTCCTGGCCCCAAACCCTACAAAGCAGAGGATGGAATGCGGCTGGTGCGTTTCTGAACTGATGCTGCTGTACTCAGGACCCCATCCTGGCTGCCGGGCTGCGGGTCCCATGGGGCTGGCAGTGAGGAGCCGGCACACCCACCCTGTGTCTGGACGGGGGGAGATGCTACGGGCACAGGCCAGTGGGAGAGGAGACGGGTGCAGTGAGAAATCTCACTTCCCAAGAGCTGCTGTGCAGCATTTCCTGGCTGTTTCCAGTTTTAGAGGATTTCTTCCCAAGGAGAAAAAGGAGGAGTCCCATTTTCCCAGGGACAGCGTGCACTGTTTGCCTCATCCCACGAGCCTGCTGAAAAAGAGTTTTGCTGAGCAGTTTTCAGCCGGTCACGTGCAGAGGACCACTGAACCTTCGCTGCTATGGGCAAACCCCACCGCCTGCCCCCAGTTCAGGCACGGGCAAATTCTCACACCACTGCCACTTATATTCTTATCTCGCAGGTGCAGATTTTTACAAAATGGTCACCTGACCCCGGTCAGTGTCCCCTCTGCTTTCACGGGTGCCCAAGGACACAGCATTGTGCTGTCTGGAGCGTGCCCTGGGGACCCAGGGGCTCTGTGGTGGCTGAGTGAAAGTACCAGCTACTGGAGGCAGTCATGGGACCCGGCTGCACACCCCCAGCCCCATGGCCAGGTGACAGGGGATGCCAAGAAGTGGAGCTCTGGCCCACGCTGCGTCCCCAGGATTGCACTCGCTCTGTCACCACCTGAGAGCTTCCCAGGGCGGGGGGCTGCTGGTGCCGGTCAGAGCCACCCTCACAGAGCAGCCGTGTTGGGTGAGGGTCACACCCCGGGCACAGACCCCACGCCAGCCCCAGGCCAAGGCAACACCACATCAGCACAGCACAAGGCCACCCAAACCACCCCTCCCTCCTTCCCTCCCTTCCTTCCTCCCTCCTTCCTCCCTCCCACGGTCCGCTGGCTCCCCAGCTCACAGCCCTTCCTCCCGACATCCGAGGGGCACCGATGTGACATTAACCCTGTGCTCTCCACAGCCTCCCTGGTATTACAGCCCTCCCAGAGGAAGAGTGCATGGCTGTTGTGCGGGGGTCAGCCTCTCCCAGTGGGCACAGCATTGAGGTGTCACCCCGGGCTGCTGGGACAGCTCTCGAGCCCCTCTGCTCTCTGCTGTCCCCTCCTCTCCTTGATGCTCTGGTCCCTGTGCTGGGACCAGTGTTCTCCCTGTGGCTGGAAGCAGTGGGAAAGGCTCTCCCTGCACCTCGGAAGGAGGGTGCACCCTGTCAGCTCAGCTCTGTTGGGTGCTCTGCTCCACACAGGGATTTGAGGCTGTGGCTGGAGCCTTCAGCATTTCCACATTTAATGTTGTCCTTTGTGTTCCTCAGGCAGGAAGGGCTGTGTGTACAAATAATTAAAGGGAAGAATCGGAGTGATTAGGGCAGATGATTATTGTCAAATTATGATTTATCTCAGAGGGAAATTAGTATCTCCCCCTCCCCCAAAGGGCTCAGCGTAGCACAGTGAATGGGCACTGGTTTTTTGATTAATAGATGCCTTTAGAAGGTCACCTACATCCATTGCAGATTAACTCAGTGGGAAAAGTTCTTTCAGTAATTCAAGCTGTTGTTCTCACAAGCTGTCAGCTCGCTGCGAATCGGGAAGGTCCATCCGTTACAGGGCTGCTGGGTTGGAGGGGATCTTTCTTTCCTCCGGACACATAGGCGTGATATATGATGCACAGAGACATGGATGACCGAGAAAACGAGCTGTGGAAAGAAAACAAAAACAGCAGTCAGGGAGCTGAGAGAGCTGGCCCAGGCAGCCTGGGGCTGGGGCTGGAGGGGCAGAGCTTGGCTTGAGGCTGGTGCTGGAGCAGTGGTCCCAGAGCTGCTCTGCTCAGCGTGCCCATGACCTCCTCCTGCTGTGGAGACAGTAACTCATCTCATGTTGGTTCCAACCCAGCCTGTATTTAGACATGTCCGTGGAGATGTTGGGAAAGCTGGAGCCAGCATCCCACAGGATCTGACAGTCTCCTGGGCACTGCTGGCAAAGATCCCCCAGTGTCAAACCTTGACTCTTCCACACCATGGACCTGCCAGCTGGCTGAGGAGGAATGACCTCAGCATTCCAGACATCCAATAGCAGCTCAGGCATCTTCTTGGGGAAGGCAGGAACTGGTGATGGCAAAGTGGGAACAGGACCAGCAGGGCTGGGGTGAGGGGGAGTTGGGCCTTACACCACTTTTGGACACTGTCGGTTCAGCACCCATCCACAAACCCATGAGCAGAGTCACAGATGCTCACACTGGTACAAGCTGTCCTTCCTGTTGACATTCTCTAGGTGTTCTGTTGTAATTCCGCTGAGCTCCATAACCCCCGTGCTTAACAAAGTCTGCAGATGGGACTTCTTCCCTCCTCCTGTGTCCATCCCTGCATGGAGACACGCAGGTGATGTCACTGAGGTGACATTCTACATGGTGACTTTGTGCCATTGGGTTCTGAACACCGACCAAGGCCCAGCCTCTCAGGCTGTGTTGGGAATGACGTGATGATGGTGCAGCTCCTGCCACGATGCTGTTTACAGGTACCCATTTTTAACTTGTGTGCATTTTAGACAGGAGAGTCCTGCAGGTATTCTGCCTTTTAAGGTGGAAAAAAGAGATGAAGATGACTCTGTTCCTTGATAAATAACCATGATGATAGTATTTAGATTTCTTTTCACAAATGAATGATATTTCAGCACAGTCATCAAAAATTCCCGCTAACAAACGTTTCTTTTGCATCCATCTAGCCTTCGTCATAAATCTATGTGCCAGGCATTAATAATATTTTCAGCAACAGATTGATTGACTAGAACATAGCTTGGTTTTCTCTAAACACTAAGGGGTTCTCAACTGATTTATCGCTTACTGAAGTCTGCACATATTTATATGTGTACCATATTCCTTGTTATATACGCACCGCTCCTTCACCCAGGCTCTCTCCAGCAGATCCATCATGATGGTGTCAATGGCTCCTGTAGATCTAGACATCTCCTTGCCAAATCTACAGCAGAGGCTTTCCTGGCCCAGTTCAGAGTCGGTGTGGTTTTGATAAATGACTTTTAAGGCCAGAAGAAACAATTAGATCATTTTGAGTGGCATAGTCCAGAGGCTCTTATCCAATCACCCCTGCACAATGTCCGGTAATTTGAAGAGACCCAATGTTTCCCTTCCAGAAAATCCAGTTTTGGGGCATCAAGAGACTTCTGGTTAGGCTGGTTTTAATGCAAGGCTTTGGATATTTGGAAGGTTTGGGGGCGTATATGAGAATCTTGCTTTGATATATTTTAGTTAGTTTGAGGCTTGCTGAGAAGAGCTTAAGCCTGTGGGCGGCACTCTTCAAGGGCTTCAGGCTGGAGAAGAAATAAAAACATCTCCTGATGCAGTTTCTAAAGCTGTCCTCATTGGGATTGTGAGGGGTTGGCCACAGAGTGCATCTTCTCTGGAACCAGGAGGTAACTCTGGAGTCGCTCCCAGTATCCATCACACACTAAGAACAGGACACAATGGAATGGAAGAGGAGAGAGCAGCAGGACAGCACTGAAGATCAGTTTGCCCTGTACAGCCAGGTTTCTGTCCTAGATCTCAGCATCAGTCATCTCAGGGCTTAAGAAGACCAATGGCAGGGACAGAGATTCCTGCTTCCAGCACACCCTGCAGTCTGGTTTTGGCTTCCTGGGGAGCGGGTGCTGGTGAGCTGATGAGAGGAGATCTTTTAGACAGCGGCTGCCCAGAGAGCTGAGCCCCAGCTGGAGCGGCCCTCCCTGGCATGGTCATGGCATCCTCAGGACACTTTGTACCAGCAGAAAGAGGCAGCTGGAGAAGAGATCAGGTTGAGAATTTTATTTTTACCCCTTTAATATCCTTTGATCCTCTGGTAGACACCACGGGGAGGGGAATGGTGGGTGCACTGCTGTGCCCAGCTCTGGTGGGGAAGCACCGGCTGGTGTGTGCACCATTACGGTGATCACTGGTGTGATTGACTGGCTGTCTAATGGGTTGTTACAGCACTGCAGAGCTTGTCTTGCTCCACAGGTTAACTGTGAGGAGCTGGGGAGATGAAGCAACATTCATCTAAATTGGGCTGTGCATTGGGAGCAGCAAGAAGGATCTCAAAAAAAAAAACCCCACCCTACCCTTTGCAAAATTTTCTTTTATGGATTTTCACAAGGGAGGCCACAAACAAATGGAGACGATGCCAGGAGTCAAAAGGGAGTTTTGAGGTGGATTTATGGAGTTTTTTTCCTTCTTTAAAAAGCCTGAGTTGTTCAAGGCAGGTTTACTGCTGCTGGAGATTTTGTTAGTGCAGATCTGCTCAACCTCTGCTTTGCTGTCCTCAGCTTGGTGCTGGGAAGCTGACGGCTTGGGGTCTTTGCAGCCCTGTACATGAAGTTGTGAGGTGTTCAAACTACAAATGTTCCTCACCAGGCACACAAATCTGCTGTCCCAGATGTTTGATATGAATCCCAAACACTTTCTATCCATTTCCAATGTGCTCACATGTCCTACACAGACACATTGTGGATGTCACTGACACGAGAGCTTCTGGTCTATGTCCTTGGCTACAAAATCAGCTCTGCTCTCAACAGGAGCTTTGTCACCAGGCTCATGGTGCCAGTGGCTGTGCAAACCCACAGCTGATGTCCCAACAAGGCAAGGGACAGGTGGCCTCAGCAGTGTGGACATTTCCTTCCCTTCTCAGGCCTTCACACAAGTCCCACCATGCAAAGCCAACCTGGGAACCACAAGCTGGTGCAGCCCTTGTCCCAGGTGACCAAGCCCACAAACCGTGCTGGGTGAGGAAAGGATGGTCTCCCTCCCTTGTGATGGGAAGGACTCGGATGCCACAAGACAGAGGAGTTTTGGCTGCAGGATTGCTTTTGAAGAGCAGATCCCTGAGCTCTCTCCAGCAGTGTGTGACCGAGGGCAGCTCTCCCTGGGGGAAGGCAGGAGGGAGGATGGAGGATCCTGTGCAGAGCTTGGGAGCAGCCTGGCTCCTGGAGGGACACAGAGGACCACGCAGCTCCTGCTGTCAATGCCATGTGTGGCAGGAGCACACTTGCCGTTTGTTCCAGCTCTCGGAACAGCAGGCCTTTGATTCCCCTGGTAGAGCTCATCTGCGCTTCTCTCTGGCCTCCTCCTTTCTCTGTGCCAGCCACGTGCCCCTCAGCCTGTGGGCTCTGTTGTCATCATTGGCTGCTGGTTCCACTGGCCCCAGCTTATTGCATCTGGTCTGCTTTGCTGGGCCCTGCATTCAGCCATCCGTTCAGTGTTTATTGTGGGTTTCCAGGCGTCAGCTCGGGGTGGTCATCGGCGGCTCCTTTCTCCCCGGCCGTGCACCAGCTGTGTATGAATTGCTCCCCTTTCTCGGCTCCCTCGCTCCCTCCCCATCTCACCATGTGAAGTTTGTGGTTTGCAAACTTTGTGGGACCTCTTTGTGATCAAAGCCTGGCTCTTCCCTGGGTGAAGGTGCAAGGAGAGCTTGGCCACCTCTCACAGGGAGGGTGGGGATTATACAAGAGGCAAATCCCGCCCCTCTCCTGCAAATTTGTGCTGGGAAGGCCTTCCTCCAATTGCTCTGTCCATCTGCCGGCCACCGACCATTCCTCACCATTGGCTATGGCCCGATGCTTTGTCCAGTCTAACTTCAGTATCCTGAGCAGTGGGGCCCTGGCACTTTCTCTGGCTGATCAGTGCCACACCAAGAAAATTCCAACGTCTACATAGTCTCCCTAACACAGAATCATAGAACCACAGAATCACAGAGTCACAGAATCATAGAATCATAGAATCACAGAGTCACAGAATCATAGAATCACAGAATCATAGAATCACAGAATCAGAGAATCATAGAATCACAGAATCATAGAATCATAGAATCACAGTCATAGAATCACAGAATCACAGAACCACAGAGTCATAGAATCACAGAATCACAGAGTCACAGAATCATAGAATCACAGAATCACAGAGTCACAGAGCCATAGAACAATAGAATTACGGAATCATAGAGCCACTAAGGAAAAGACCTCCAAGATCATCAAGTCCTGATGCTAGGAGGTTCTCTTCCCCTGGTTCCCCTGTGGTACGGCCTAGCGCCAAACAGAATTTCCCTTTATACTGTGAGATGTTGCATTGAGAGAAAAAATAAAAATAAATGCTCGTGCTCTCAAGCCTGAGCAGGCTCCTTCCGCCAGGCCTTGCGCTGTTCCTCTGGGCTACAGCACTTTGGAGACTGGGCTGTCTTGAATCATGAGCCTGCCCTGGCTCTGAAGTGTTGTGTTGCTTAATGACTGATGATAATGTCTCTGTATGTAGGCTTGTAGCCTGGCTATCCATCTTTAAATTTCAAAATCTTTCCTCCTCAGCCATTACCTCCACCCCCATAATCATTCCTGTTGCTCTTCTCTGAATTCCGCCTCATTTGTCCTTGTTTGAAGGGAGAGCACAATCAAACCAGCCAGTCTGGGAGCCTGGGTGGGGGCTGAGGTCCCAGATGGGTCAGGACTGAGTTTTGAGAGGGGCTGAGGCCTCAGAAGGGTCTGGGATGATGTTCAAGACTGGGCCACCTTCACTCCTTGGCTCTGAGGTGCCCTGAGGTCAAGAAGGTTCATCCACAGCCCATCCAGCTGTGTCAACATCAGCTGACCTGGGAAGAAAGGTGTTTCTCCGAAGCTTTATGAGGACAGAGGCTGTAGGCTGGAAATGCTTCCAGCACTGAACCTGCCTGTGCCTGTATGTGCTCACATTCCCGCAAAAAATCATTGCCCAGAAATGGCTCCGTGTTTTTAACGAGGTCTGCCTGCCCACAGGAGCTCTTAGCAGAGGGTGCTACACCTGAGCTCGGTGACACAGATAATGGCACAGTCTGCCAGATTAGGACATGAAATAAAACATGAAAATAGAGTTTATCTCTTTAGAGGCCTCTAGTCCATCCTGCAGCTTGGAGCAGGACTGCTGGCAGCCAGATGTGGCTTTGTTTGGCCAAGTCTCGAGAATTCCACTCCTCTGTGACCCAACCAGGGGCTGCACACCCACCCAGGGAAGGCATTTTTTCTGATATCCAACCTGATGATTCCACCAGCAGCCGTCACCTCTCATTATCCCATCCACCACTGCTGACACCTCACGGGTTAATGACGCTGGGCTGTGCTCTAGGGTGATAACTCTCTGTTTTAAGGTGAGAGAAAGCCAGACTGACTCCCCAGGGTGTAAAGAAAGGCCTCTTCCCACCCTTATCCAACTCGCCACCATCCATCCGAGCCGGCTGCCGCCGCCGCTGCTGGAGACCATGGCATTGCTCCTGTGCAAAGATGGGGCCTGGCAGCTCTGCTAAGCCCCCAATTTCTTCTGCCTGGAGTAAGACTGGCACTTTTTCATCCTAGCAGGAGAACCGTGGTATCCAAATTAAGCACAAGCTGTAGTGTTTGAAGTCTGAGCAATGAGCTTTCCTTGGCAATGGGTGGGTTTCTATCATGGGGGTAGGGAATTCCTCGTCTGCCCTTGATTTCACTCCCAAGCAATTTCTGTTCCGTGTCCTCACCTCTGTTCATTTGGCGGGCTTCAGTGGGATAAGTAGATCACAATTAAAGCCACAGTTAGAGGACTTGGCCAAAATATTTGATAGGAACTCGCTTAAATGAAAAGATTGTCCCTTTTTAATAAATAAGTGGAGTTGGCATGAATTCAATTTGACATTTGCCATATTCTGCAGAATTATGAGCATTCACTTTTTTCAGAAACTGTATTTAAACAGAATGCTTTTGGTCGATGACAAATTTTGAACAGTTTTGGAGAAGGTTTCAGTAAAAATAGACAATGTGTTAGCAAACAAAAATCAGGGGGTTTGTGAACTTGCTGGGAGACCTTGGGTGGGTTCTCAGGCAATCATTCCAACCATTTTTCAACTCAGGAAGGCTGATCTGAAGAAGCTGCTGAACTCTTTGTGAACATTATTGTTCAGACAAAGAGGAATGGCTTCAAACTGAAAGAGAGTAGGTTTAGATTAGATATTAGGAAGAAATCTTTCCCTGTGAGGGTGGTGAGGCCCTGGCACATGGCATGGGGCAAAGGGGGACTGGTCTGCTCCACAAAGCCAAGAGTTATCCCAACTGGCTTCTCACAGCCCAGAGCTCCTTACCTAAATCACAGCTTGGTGTCTGAGCTCTGTTTACAGCCAGGGACGGAGCTGCCAATGTTTTATTCTGCTGGGACAAACTGGTCTCTGAGGAGAGGTCCCCCTTCCTCACCAAGGAGATCAGATCACTCAGACAAAAACTGTTCTCACTTAGACAGCAGCTCAGTGTTATCACTTAGACAACAAACTTTTAGTTTTCCAAACTCAGAAGGGAGATCCACACGGTCAGGGCAGCAGAACAAGGCTCCCCAGGTGCTGGGTAAGACCAGGGTGGGATCCCTCTTTGACCATGCTGTTTTCTGCTGGAGGGTGGTGGATATTTCCTTCTCCCTGCTTCCTTGGGACCTCTGGTTGTGTCTTATCAAAGGTCAGTGGTCATGCACAGCTTTCCAAATCCACCTTCCATCCAACAGTCCCTTTGTGCTGTCCCTCCTCCTCTACTGACAGTTCATGGACTCCTGCTCCTGCTGACTTGTGTGTCTTTCTGGAGACCTCTTCTGCAGGACATGGCAGCGCCGAGGTCCAGCTTTCCATCGGGCATAGCAGGAGATAAGAGAATGCAGTGAGTGCTGTATGTCCCCCTCATTGCTATGCAGCACGTCCTGACCCTCTGTGCTCAGAGTTTTATTTGCTGAGACGTTGTAAAAAAAACGCTGTGAGAAAAGTCCGGCTCCTGCCTGGAGAGCAACCGTGTGAAAATGGCACCTTCTTACTCAACCCACCAGCTCCCCTGTGCATCAGCCTGAGCTGATGTGGTGGTGTCAGGAACAAAATCGTGCTGCCTGGCATGAGTCACGGCTCTGCAGAGCTGGGCTGGCTACAGAGGAGGGAGCTCACAGGGTGCATTTTCTGCAGAATCGTCAAAAAGCGCATCCTACCCTTCACACACGTGCAGAGCCTGGCACAGGCCATGGAGCAGCCGTGCTCCAATGGGCACAGAGAAGAGAATGGCTCTCTTCCCTTTGACACCCATCCTTTCCACCTTGGAAATGGAGGACTGGTGGCAGGATGTGGGCTGGGACACCCTGGGAAGGACTGGCCCTGCCTGGATCACTGACGCACACGGGTCACAAAGGCAGGGTTTGCTGCCCAGAAGATTCCACGCTGTTGTAGAGAAAAAAGAAAGTTTTTCAGCCCTGGAGCTGGACACAGCCTGGTCCTTCCTTTGTGAAGCCACGAAAGGCTCTTTGTGCTTTATTTCCTCTTATATTGCCAGTAAGGGGCAATCACCATGGATTGCACTCGCTACAGAACTCAGGCGCCCCTCTGGGAAAATAACAGTGGTTCTTTGTGAGCGTGACTGTTCTTTCCAGCTGTCTGAGGTAAGGTATAAAGAGGAACTCCAGCTCTTCAGTAAGCTGTGGGGAAGCATGGCCAGGTAGCAGTCATTTTCAGTGGAAAACATCTCCAAGAGACCTGGAGAAAGGCTCAAGAGTCCTGTAATCAGACAAATTCGTGATATCTGGGATTGTTGAGGTTACTGATTTTCAACTCTGCATCCTAAGACAGCATCTGCAGGAAAATGGCATGACTAGACCTTTACAGAAGGACTCACAGGGCACCAAAGGGCTGAGCAGCTGTTCAGTGAAGTCGGCTTTTATCCCAGAGAACCTTTGGTACCAGTGGTACAAGGAATGAAAAAATCTGAATCTCCATTTCTTACTGAGCTGATGGGATGGCAAAACATCTGTTCGCTTCAGGCTGCATGGATTTGATGTGGGATCCTTGCAAACTGGAAGTGGGAGGCACCTTGGGTGAGAGCAGCTGTGAGAGTTCACAGCTCTGAGTGGCAGGGGAGTGGCAGGAGAAAGGGAATGAGCTTGGGAGACATCTCCTGTGGCCTCGGAGAACCAGGAGCTGAGATCCCAGGGGCTAAGGGGGCAGGAGAGGGATGTTGCTGACACTTCCTTGCAGAAATGATCTGAAGCATTCAGGTACAAAGGAAAGCATGGAAACAGCAAATAACCAAAGCAGCTGAATCCTCAACTACTCACTGCTCCGAAACTCGGGAAGGAAAAAAGAAACTGCATAACTACAGCCAAGTAATGGATAAAGAACATGAGAACATGGGTCAAACTCAGCAAGGCTGAGGCTCAAGAACAGGCACAACTAACCAGAGCCAGAGGGCAGGACAGCAAAGACCCTCCTGCCTGCCTGGGCACATGCCCGTCCCACACACTGAGAAGCCCTTTGGACAAGTTCATGATCCAGTTCTGTACTCCAAGCCACTGGCTGGACACAGTGGGACTTGTTGCCCACCTCTGCCAACACAAGGTCAGCAGTGCCACTGGTGACTCAGTCCAGAGCTCTTCCAGGACCCTGAGGCCGAGAAGGGGCCCTGCTTGGTGCAGACCTGAATGACAGCGTCATCCAGCACAGCGCAAGGCAATGCCTGCCCAGGGCTACCTGGTGCACCACCTGGAAGTGGTTCAGCCGAAGCCTGACTCAGTCCCCATCTGGATGCTTGGAAATGAGTTTTGGTGGGTGAGACCGGCTGACTGCTGAACGCAGAGATGTGTGTAAGTCAGTGCCGACCCAGAAAACTGGCAGGAGAGTGGCAGTGATGCTCCCTTCTGGCTCTGCTTGCATCTCTTTCTGTTTAGTTCAGGATTACGAAGCGAAGTCCCATTTTATGTGAAATAAGGAGATCTGAGCCATATGTTGCGCAGGTTCAGATCACATCTTGTGGCACAGATCTGCAGGGAAACTTCCGTGAGTCTTGAACCAAATCGGGCGTATCCAGGTGGAGGTTACATCTTGTGGGAGAGGCAGCTTGAGATAAACAAGGTCAGAGAAAGGGTGGCACAGGATCTGTACAACAGAGCCAGCACTACCAACCCCTGGGACACGAGTGCTGCCAGTTCTGCCCCAGGCACTGGGGAAATGAGACACAAGGAAGGTAAATGACTCAGCCCTTCTTCAGGATATCTAAGAGAAGCAAAGGTCTCCTGGTATCCTACGCTGAAGGGTGCCACTCTTTAGGCCCCTTGCTCTTCCCTCCAGCCTCAGACTGTCTCACCGTTTGGATCAAAAGAAGATTTTCAGGGGAAGATGATCCTGATGGACCTATTTCTGTATGTGGCATTTTAGAGCCCTGAGAAGTTTTCATCCATGGCAGACAGAAAGCGATGCCCCAGGCACAGGGAGGCTTTGTGGGCTGAAGCTTGGTGGGTGTAGCGGGTCTGGCTGGGATGAAGCTCATTTTCCTCCCAGCAGCCCGTATGGTGCTGTGTTTTGGATGGGTGACTAAAGCAGTGTTGATAACACACTGGTGTTCTGGGTAGTGCTCAGCAGTGTTTGCATTGTGCTGAGGATGTCTCTGTTTCCCATTCCACCCCCAGGCATAAGATTGGGAAGGTACAGAGCCAGGACAGCTGATCCCAAGTGACCAGAGGGATATTCCAGACCATATGATGGCAGTAATAAAAGCTCAGGGAAAGGAGGACGAAGGGCTGTTCATGGTTACGATGTTTGTCTCTCCAAGTATCCATCATGTGTACTGAGGCCCTGAGCTGCAGGAAGCAGCTGGACATGTGCCTGCTGATGGGAAGGAGTGAATGAATTCCTTATTTCCCTTAGCAGGCACACAGCTTTGTTTCTTTACCTCGACCCACGAGTTTTCTCACTTTTGCTCTTCTGATTCTCTTCCCCATCCTGCTGTGGGGAGGATGCAAGTGAGCAGCTCTCTGGGTGTTTAGCTGCTGGCCAGGGTCAACCCACCACAACAGGCCTAAAATATGCAGCCTTCATGCTGAAAATTCAGACTGACTTGCCAAGACCGCAGCAAGCGCTGTCATCCCTCTTTTAGGGAAGGGGTACTCAGGGATGGTGTCTGAGGTGGGGCAGACAGGCCGAGCTCCTCAGGTCTCTGCTGGACTCTTGGACCTCAGGTGCCCACCACGTCCCAGCTGTCCATGAAGGGATCATTTGCATCGATGCCGTGTGTTTATCTATCTGCCCTCAGTTCCCAGGAGCCTGAGGACTATTGAGCTGCGGCATCGGGGACGGGTGACACGTGCATGGCGTGCATTCCTCCAGGATGGGTCTGGGAGCTGCTTTGACATGAGGACACAGATCAGCTCTGTTGTCCCCACATCAAAAATCACCCTGGGCCTTCTTTGCCCTCCTCCCCACTGAACAATGCCGTTGAAAACCAAAGCAAGTGGTGCGTTACCTGAGAGCACGGCTTGCTCAAAATCATCAATGCATGGACTTTTGGGTTATGGATTTTTCACATGCAAAGTGCCACCGATTTCCTATGGATCAATGGGAAGAAGCCAAGCAAAGAGGAAAACGTCCAGAGAATGATTTATCAGCCTTTGTCACTCAAACAATATCTCCCTATTCTCTGTGGAGTATTTGTTCAGCTTTAATACAGTGGCAGTGCTTTACGTGCTCTGGGGAAGTGCAGGTCCCTTGCAGGGGGCAGGAACCTGAGCTTTCCAAGTACCTCGAGAACTGCTCTGGGAATCAGAAAGGATTTTGTTTTCCAGCTCTTGTGATGTGTTGCAGCTGCCCACTGACTTTTTTGTTTCCATCCTTGGCACGCAGAAGAATTTCATCACCACACTCTTTATCATGGAAACATGTCATTCAGTGGCATTCGTACATACTGTTCACATCAAATCAGAAGGTTGGCTCGAACCCCTGCAGGGATGGGACCTTTCCAATTGAACCTGCCTCCATAGGTTTGGTGCCGGGCTGAACGCAAAGCCAGAAGGAGACCGATTTTTTTCAGACAGGTTTTCAGAGACGACAGAAGATGCATGGAAGCCTCCCAAGAACCGCCTACCCCATGAGATGTTCACCATTCAGGATGTTGGCAAACTTGTCAGATCAGAAGGTTGTGCAAGATGCCAGCCGCTCAGGGCCAGAAGTGTTCGTGAAGTTTTGGGGACTGTCAGATTTTCGCTGAAGAGCTACCTGAGGCAGCCGTATGGCCCAACACCAAGAGCTGAATTGAATCTAGGTCTTCCTCAGGATCTGACGCCCGCTGCTCTCTTTCCCTGCTTGGGATTTGGAAAGCCAGACCTGGAACAGGATGTGATTTGTTCATGTTGGTCTGCGTGATGCCAGCTGAGGCTACTGGCAAATCCTGCTCGCTGAAAAATTATCTCATGTAGATGAGGGTCAGATGATTAACTTTGATGAATCTTGCCACAGCTGAAATTACTGCCAGTGCTAGGTATGAGAAGGAAACATTGGCAGAGCTGTCTCCCTGCCATGGGAAGGATCTCTTTTTCTCCTGGAAAGTAAAGCAGGGGTGCTGTAGCTGCTTTAGCTGGACTCCTCAGCCTTGATGAGAGAGAAGGGTTTCATTTCAGACCTGTATGACACCTATTACAACCAAACCAGCTTGATGAGGAGAGAAATTCATGGAGCAGCCACCCATCCCCAAATTCACACACCAGAAATGTACTGATATTGAAAGGGATAGGGACTCTGCTGCACAAATATCCCCGACAGAAACCAGCCTGTCAGGGAACAGAGAGCAACCCACTGAAATCATGTCAGAGACAGGCAATGACATGACACTGATTGTGTCACCAGCACTGATAGGAGAGGGTTGTCCAGAAATAACAGCCCTGCTTAGCTTGGGAGAACGGCACACAAGGGACTCAGAGGAAGATGGAGATAAAGTGGTGAGTAATCCACAACTTGTAACTCCAAAAGTCCCACAGAAAGGGTAAAGAAAGAACAGGGAAACAAAAAAGCTGCGAGGTGCCCAGTGCTGCTCAGTCATTAAAATACCTGATGGAGGTGTGTTTGCATCAGCACCAGGTGAGAGGAGTGTTCCCAGTGATGGTTTGAGAATGAACAAGACACCAAGCAGCAGAGGGCTGTCTCATCCCCAACATTCCACCCTACCAGGAGCATGTGACAAGAGAAATGTTCAAGCAACATCTTACAGTGTCTGGAGACCCACTGAGGAGACAACACAACTAATGACCAGGCACCTCTTCCTGCCTCAGCCATTCATCAGCGTGGAACTGTGATCGTTTCCCTGCTGGGTTTCCACTCTCACACTGCCTTTAGTCCCTCCTCTGCTCACAGGGACCATTCCCAAGGGTAGGGAGCAGATCATCCAGCCCACACCACCTCCTGAGTGCTCCCTGTCAGTGCTGAAGTTCCCCTGGGGTTCTCCATACCATACGTGCCAACTGCACTGGTGACAGACCTGCTCACTCATTCTGTAGAGGTGTTGTTGCAGAGGTGGTTTGTCAGAGTCCAGCCTAGGCCTCAGTCAAGGCCTTTATGTGACACTAAAAGTAATAATGGAACGAATCTTGGAACAGAAAACAATGCAGAATGAGAGAAAATGCTGTGGAAGGTGAGAGCTGGTGGAAATGATCCTGAAGGAACCTTCTTCTAAAAGGAGCTGAAGCGGTGCCGCTGGGGAGGCAGCATCTCTCATCAGCTTCCTGGGGCAGGGGGTAATACATCTGTCCCAGCCTGCTCCTGGCTTCACGGAAACGCACGGTCATTAATAACAACCGGTAACGAGGAATCTGGAGAGCCTCCTCCTGCACAGCTGCGCCTGCAGCACACACACACCACACTGCCTGAGACAGGAGCGGCGGCAGCGCTTGACGGATCGGCGGGAGCCGGTCCAGCCAGGAGTATCGGCAACTCTTTCATCACTCGGGTGGGAAACAGGAAAGGGATGTGGTGGAGCACAGCACAAACACAGACCGTCCACTCACCTCTGCCTGTGCAGGTGAAGACAAGCCCTTGCTTGGCAGCAGGAAAGTCCCCACAGATTTTCAGCACAACCCCCTGCCTGGCAGAAGGAAAGTCCCCACAGATTTGCAGCACAACGGGAGGGAAGAGCAGTGAGGAGCCCATCGTGCAGAGCAGCAAGGACAGAAGAGGATGAGGAAGCTGCAGCTGTGGCCACACAAAGGCCTGGCACAAAGTCCCAGCAGCCAGGAGCAGAAATGCTACTGGACCTTGTGCTTGAGCTGACCCATGGCTCTCCTACTGGGGCAGGAGCCTGGTGAGCAAATACAGTGATGCCAAAGGATGGGACACACTGAGAAGGTGTGATGCATGGCAAGGTCAAAACCAGTGCCTTTGGGATGAATTAACACCTCTTCACCACTTTGCCCAGCGGAAGGTGGTCCTGCTGCCATGGCAGGAGGAGATCAGCAGCTGGTGAATGCTCAGTGCCCTGGTACAGTCCCTGGAGGAGCCCAACAGCCCCTGGGCTGCTGAATCCACACTCACCTCATGAGGGTCCATTGCCCTGTGGTGCTGACAGGGCCACAAGCCCAGTGCTGTGCTGCTGGGACTACGGGAGCACAAACCTGTATGGAAACACTGGAGACACTGACAGACGTGGCCGAGTCACCCATCGGGGCCGGCCACAGCCGTGGCTGGAGGTCGCCTCTCACAGACTGCAGCTTTGTCACTCTCCATTATTTAATTGATAATTTATCATGCCATTCCAGACAGAGACGAGTTCCCGTTCGTGCCACTGTTTGTTCCCTGTCACATAGTCAATTCCCCAATCCAATACACCAGTTGTACTCTTATTTTATGAACCATACCTTAGGGCCTAATTAATGCAATTAATCAAACTTTTACTTAGGCAGGCATATCTTCATTTCTCCGCTGACTGTCTGCTTGGACAGCTGGGTGTGTTGTCTGCATAGTATTCATCATCTTAAGCCATTACAAGGCTCTGGAGTGCACTGAAGAGTACGGGGAGGGGACTGTTGGTGACTGAGCATTTCTGATCAGGTTTCAAATACAGACACCAAGGACAGATCCTGCTCTGTCTGAAGCCAGGCACCATGAGGGGAAAATCCAACAACTCTGCACCAGGGAGCTGCAGAAGTCGGTCATAGAAGTGGCTCCATTAATGTTACTGAGGAACATCAGTGGATTTGCAGGTCACTCACCACAGCAGAAGAAAATGTAATGATAATTGGAGGTGTTAGCTGGAAACATGACAGCGATTTTGTGACTAAAAGGCTCATGAAATGGAGTAAACTGGACAATTTTCTAAGAAGCCATTTCACATCAGATATCCCAAAAGATCACTTGCACAAGACCCAAGTAACCTTTCCCATAAAAACAGATAGCTTTATGCTCTCTAATTATCTGTAAGAATCTAGAGAGTGACTTATAAGCAACCAAAACATTTTCATCCTTCATCCCATCCTAAAAATAATAAATAGATGAAGCTGTGAGGAAAATCTTTTAAAATGTCTTGGAAATGAAGTGAACACTTGGCTGAGTTCGACTCGCTGATACAGTGGACCTTGATGGAGTCGTGGCTATCAATAAACCATGTCCAGCCCTCAACCTGGCATCCAAAGATGATGGGACAAGGTTATCTGCCACATCTGTGAACGCTTAAAAATGTGTCAGGACTCACCATTGTGTTGAGTGCTTATCAATCAGATACTCCTGAAAGCACTGCCAGGAAATACTAACACCAGAGATCACAGACTCGGGGATATTTATAGTGTTTCCCCAAAACTGGCATCCATTCCACTGTCAAAACAAGAGTAAAAAGAGCTCTTTCCATAGCTGGCAAGTTGTAAGGGAGAACTTGAAAGAGCCAAGCAAAGGAGAGTCACAGCTAAAACCAGTCAAAGTGTGTCATGTCACCACAACATCTCAAGGATTGTGCCCTGTAACGCGGCAAAACTGACAGTGGGACATTTAGTACAGAAGTGACAGCTCCAGGCCCAGGACATCTGCTGTGACAGCATCTGGACCCAGACGAGCAGTGTGGCGCTGCTTGGCACTTCAGCGGTTTGAAACTAGAAAATTAAGATCTGCAATCTAGGTGTGGGAAGGGCCAAACTGATGTCCACTGGTCATGAAAAAGCCACTGGTCTGTGCATTAATTGGTTGTTTCATGGTTTTGTTCTTCACGAAACAGAGTAGGCACGCAGAGTGTGTTTGACAACATCACTGCTGCCTCAATAAAGCTAATGAGCCATTGATGGAAATCCTTCAAAGGCTAAAAATACACCTCTCAGATTTTTTCAGCAGCACCACGATGGCCCCTGTGGGCTGGACCAGCTCTGTTTTTCATGGACAGGAGCATCCACCTGCTCCTGGAATAGAGTTAATGCTCACCAAGCAGCCCTGCCTGTGACTGTGTGTTCGTGAGCATCTCTGAAACACAAGTGTGAGACGGTCAGAACTGGGAGGACAAGGAGAGGTGGAAGATATGTAGCAAGCCACAGATTAAGAAGAGGAGGTTCTCAAAACATCACTTTCCAGAGCTTTAAGAAGCTGTTCCAGATTTTAAAGGTAACTTTCCAACTCGCAGACCGTTGTGGCAAAATATCACTAAATGGAATCGTAGTGTCCAGCACAAGAACCATCTGCAAACTTCCAAAGCCATGGGGTGTGTGACACCATGAATTTCTGGGATAAACTGCAAATATCTGACCATCCCAGAGGGGTGGCTGAGGGACACAGATTAAAAAGCAGCCTGAGCTGGCAGGTAAAGCCACACACACACAAACTTGTACCAAGCTCTTGAGAAGCTGAAGCAGCTATTGCCTGTATTCGGCATTAATAAACCTGCAATGACAAGCATTTAGCTAAGCCTAATTTTAAAAGATATACTGCTCTCTGGGAGTTCGGTTTCTGCTCAGATTCAACCCAACACATGTGACAGCACTGTGATATAGTGATGATATCATACCACTTCATTCTAAAGGAGCTTAAATCAGTCAGCATACAGGCTCTGTCCATGGCCGTGCCAGACTCCATGTGACCAGTGACCAGACACCCACGATGCTGCCAGAGCACTCTGAAACACCAGGATGGAGAGAGAGATTTGGGGGGATTTCAGCACTCTTCGCTGTGCAGGAAAAGCGCTGCAGTTCCCAGCAGTGATGGTGGATGTTAAGGCTGGTTTTGGACAAGGAGGCTTTATCCATTGCTTAGAATACAGACACGGAGGAACAACCACGAGATCTAGGCACTGGTGAGCCCACTGCTTGGCATTTTGAGGAAAACAGGAGCTGGAGACAAACACTCGATGTGGCCAAGTACAGCCCCATGCAGATGCCACACAGGAAGAGAGCAGAAGAAGACAACCAGCTGCTCCCCTGTTGTGTTTGAGGCCGCACTATTTCTGCCTCTTCTTGTTCTTGTCCTTCATCTCCCACCTTCAGCTGGGCCTGAAACTTGATGGAAACCAGTTGGTTTTCCCCAAAGATGACAACTCTGGTAGTTAAGGTCAGATTTCCCTGTTTTCACTGGTGGGCAAAGTGAGGTTTCAGGGTAGCTCTCAGTCTGACAGGCACCTCCTTGAAGGCAGACACCCACTGTGATAGAAGCACCAGGAGCCTTGGGAAGCAGATATTCCCTGCAGGGCTGGATGTACAGGGGTACATGGGAGTCTCTGGAATAACCAGCATCACCAACTCATGAAGCAGAGGGGGAAATCTCCAGGAGTGGAGCTGTACTGAGGGATAGCTTTGACTTTTCCTTGCTACTGCCAGTAAATTATCTGTCTTTTCGGCTGCTCATTACCAGGCACACAGAGAACATCTACATAGTGTGAGTGATTATGTGACAGCAAAAGCCCAGCCCCACCTCGGGGAAGCCTTGCCATGGGTGCTGCTTACAAAGGACAGGCGGGGATATTTCCAGTTCATGTTTTCAGATGCTCTGGAAGAAATGAGCTGTCCTTACTGGAAACCACCTTGTGCAAGACTCACGGAGCCACCCAGCTGCCCTGCTGCTCCCCAGCTTCCCCGCCCTGGGGGTTTATAAACCACCATCTGGCAAGGGAGGGGATGCCAAGGACGGCACACGTTGGGTCCAGGGCTGGATCTCCACCCCACTGCCATGGGAGCTGCACTCCTCACCAAGGAGGCAGCATCACTGCTGGCAGCTCAGGGATGCAGGAGAGGCAGAGCTGCCGTGGCAGCACCCCTGGTGCTCCCCACAGAGCCGGTCCCAGCCCCACTCCTGCCCTCACACACTGTCCCCTACTGCGAGGGCTGCTGCAGCAGTGGAGCTCAGACTGGTCCCAAAGGCCTTGGTGGTCTTTCCATCAGTTTGGCCGGCTCTGGCTCAGCCCCAGAGGGACCAGGTTTCCGATGACTCACGGCTCTGGCCAGGGTGAGATCATAGGAAAAGTGGCCAACGTGGCCCTTTCCATGACGGAACACGCGCGGGCAGGCGCGGGCAGGAGCTGGGTGCCGGCAGGGGCTGTGAAGGTGTCTCCAGCCTGGCCACGTGAAGAGAGCCAGGTGCTGCTGCTGCCTCCTGGCTCCGCTGCCTGCAGCTCCCCTGCAGCATGGAAATGGCTCTCTTGGAGCGTGTAGGGAAATCTGCGTGCAAGGAAAGTGCTGGCAACGCTGCCCCGGCTGAGCTGAGCGCTCACAGAGTGGCTGCCCTTGGGAAAAGTGATCTGAGACCCGGGGGATCCTCCACACCACCCCAAATTCCTGATTTCTTATAGTCTCCCTGTCATGAAGGAGTCCATCTCTTCCAGGGTGAAAGAGGGAGGCTCCTGCTGCATCTTGCCTGGCTGGGTGCAGCCATGGGAAGCATGGCACATCCCTGCCACAGCTTCCTAAGCTGTGCCGGGGTACCTGTGCTAACCCTGGCTGTTCCCTTCGCGCCACAAGCACTGACAGCAGAGTCACCACAGCAGCCTGGGATGAAGTGCATGTTTTAGCCCACGTTTCCAGGAATTTGATGCCTGACTGCCTCAGAGGGCTTCGGCCAAGGAGTGTCTTGCTGCCTGAAGAGCAGAGCTCAGTGGCCAGGAAGAGGTCGTGCGCAGGAGCACACATGATTTATGGACAAGCCTGACCAGACTCCTCCCTGTCGGACACCTCCCTGGCACTACTGCTCTTTCCAAAACCTTGCTCTTATTTTCTATTTCTTCCCCTCTCATTTTGCCCACTGACTTCCCAGTCTGGACTTCCCAGACGGCCGGAGATGCCTGACGAACACACAAAGCACCGTGCTCGTGGGATGGAGCTGCGGGAACCGTGATCAGGAGGGAGCCGCAGGAACCATGAGCTCACCACTGCCTGGGGGCCAACATCCCGTGCCGAGAGCCCCCTTTCCACCCGCACGGCCTCCCCTCTGGCACTGGCGAGGCTGCAGTGCGGGAACATCTGTGCTACACAGCCAGCGAGGGCTCGGGTCCCCAGGGTCCCTCTGGCTGGCAGGGGAATGGCTATTTTGGCGCTGCCCCACGGAGCTGGGTGGGTGCCAGGGCAGGCACGGTTCTGGCGAGGGGTACGGGCAGGGCTGCAGGATGGGGGTCACACTGTCCCTGCAGAGCCAGCGGGGTCGGGGGCCCGGCCCCGAGGAAATTGCCTGCCAAGGACTGCGGAGGGCAGCCGCCGCTCGCTCTCCATTAGCATTCCGCGGCACTGCCACCGCGCGAAGGAGAAAGCCACCCTCGTAAACACAAGGAGAGGAGATAAAAGCACTTAGCGCAGGCTGGCGAGCGAGACAGAGGCACTTCGGCTCAGGTGGCTGGCTCCTGGTCGGGCTTTTGTAGTCTGGCTGCAGCCTTCCAGCGCGGCGGGTTCGCGCCCCATCGCTCGGCACGGCGGAGCCGCGGCTACGCCTGAGCGGCACTGGCAGAAGTTCCCCAAAGGTTAATTGATGCTGCAGTGCTGCAGCCACCCTGGAGACAGCTGCCTGCCAGCCCTGTCAGCGCTGTGCCGGAGCTTCTCCTCCCTCCGCAGCATCCTTCCCCGAGGTGGATTTGCTCCCCGGCGGCCGGCGCAGCGCTCCCACCCACGGGAGACAGCCGGCGGGGTCTGCATCTCCCCCTGGGGCGCGGGGCTCCTTGGACTCCGCACTGGGATGTCTCCCAGGACCGAGAGCGCTGCCAGCAGCAGCAATCATCGTCCCCATGCCCCCTCCTGCTCCTGTCCCTGCAGACAGCAGTCTGGCAGGCTCCGTGCCCTGCGTTCCTCGGCAGGAGGAGGGACGTGCAGCCCCAAACTCTGCATTAATGCCGTCCCCACCTCACTGCGATGGTCTCCAGTCTCATCCCTGTCTCACAGCCCCCCTCTAGGAGCACAGCCTGATGCTAAAACCCGCAGCACATCCCCTGGTGATTCCAGTGGCTGCAGAGCACAACAACGACGCTGTTTAACCCAAGGAGGACAGAGGATGGGATTCAGTGTGCATTCCTGGGGGTTAGCCCCCCTCCCTTCGGACCCTCTGTGTTCCCTGGGTACCCAGGGACGAGGGGTGCAAAGATCCTGGGCTGTGTGTTGGCGCAGCCCCACAAGAGGGAAGCAGACTGTGCATTTCTACTTGAGCAGCTTGCTGGGGGGCACAGCACGAGAAGCCAACCGTCCTGAGCAGCCATGAGACCAAACTGGGCAGCCCTGCCTTGGTTTGTACTGGAGCCACCATGTGGGAGGCCTCTCCTCAGCTGCATTTCTAAAATCTCACATGATGTCAGCTTGTTTCCCTGTCTGCAGGCTTTAAATTGAAAAAAGACCCATCTCTGAGATGCCATCCATGCTCAGTCAATATTTTAATTGTCCTGGACTCTGCTGCCCTGTTTACCTCCTCAGAGCTGTAAAATAAATAGCACTGGCCTTTCCCCCTCAGATCAGAAGGATCTTCCTTTGTTCTTCCCTCAGAGACCAACAGCTTCCACTTGTGAGGAGGTAGTTACGCTACAAAGTCCAGCAGTCCCCTCCCCACAGCAAAAAAGGTCAAAATTCAAAGCCCACCAGGATCTACGTGATCCTGATCATTTAAACATGCACAATGCCCTGGACGAGGGTGGTGTGACAGCACTGCCCCTCACCAGGGCTGTCCCCATGTCCAGGAGCTCACAGCCTCACCCCCAGACAAGGGCCAGGCAGATGTGCCATGATCCATGGCAGCCCAAAGAAAAATAATGTTGAACAGCAGCACCCCAAAAATATGATGGAAAACATCTTTTGCATCATCAGTGACCAAAACCAGAATTGAGGAATAAAGACAGTGGTGCATCAGCAGCCTCACATGTGCACACACATCCTCCCATGACCCAGCTGCATCCCTCCTCCAGAGAGCTGCCGGGCGTGCTGGCATCTGCAGTGGTGGCTGTGGCCATGCCCAAGGGGGCTGTGGGGTGCAGGGGGGCAGTCTGGGGTCCCAAGCACAGGGCCCCACTGCAATGCTTGAAGGGGAATCTCCCTCAGCTTTTACATCCATGACAGGTACAGAGCACACCACATCCCTTGGTGGCACACAGGGCTTTCCAGTGCGGAAAGATGCGTCCCTGGCTGGACAGCCAGATCCCAACAGGAACTCCTTGGTGAGCGTGCTGAGGTGCCAGTGTCCCCATTCCATGCCAGCCTCCTCTCAAGGACAGATCCTGCTCGTCCTCCCTCTGCTCTGCTCCCGCCGGGCTCTGCAGCAGAGCAGCGCTGGGACAGCCCGGCAGCCCTGGCCAATTGGGATCAGAAACTCTGCAAAAGAGGCTTTGTGAACTACACAAACACCAGCCAAGGAGCCAGTTCCTTTCTTCTCCTTTGTACTCTCAGTGCAATCTGGCAGGGAGCGGTGCGTGCATGGACTGAGGGCTGCAGCTGGCGCTGGGAGAACTTGGTCTCCTGCTGAACCGCCCGCAGCTCCGGGGCAGGACAATGCAGCAAGTGAACAGAGCACACAAATGTTCTGCAGCAAGCAGGCCCAATCCATTTGCTAGGAGAGAACAGCAGTGAGCAACTATGAAAATCAAAATCCTCCTGTAGAACTGAGCCCAGCCTCGCCTCCCACAGGCCACAGGATAACTCCAGGGACCTGTGCCAGGTGTCCTGGGAGTGTGAACCTCTCTCAGGTCTGTTTGACTGTGGGTCATGGGCCCCGTGCTGGGAAGCAGCTGCCCTTGGCTCCAGCATCCCCAAAGCACTGGAGCTCAGAACCAGGAGATCTCCTGCCAGCTGCCCAGATCAGGTCTTGTTCCTGCCTGGGTTTTTCAGAGGTGCTGAGCAGCACAGACACAGCGCGTTTGTGGAGCAGGTCAGAAGAGTCTGATCCATTTTAAAGGCGGCAGTCAGAAGCACACAGGGTTTTTCTTGGTTATGATCAGAGGAGGTTTCATTCACAGAAGAACTGGAGCAGAGATGAGCGCTCTTGAAAAATCCCAGCCCTCTTAAAGGCCACGTTTGGTCTAGAATAGACCCCAGACCTTCAGGCTTCTCGTTCAACATTTCAGCCACAAACCTCCCATTCCTTTAGATAATGGGAAGTGATGCCCACTTCTTACAATCCTTTGAACATCATTGCTCTCTCAATGGGGCTCAAATATTGATATTCCCTATTGCGTGGGATCTCCTGGAAGCAGATATTTTGTTGTAGAACATATTGTTCATTTCCATCATGCAGGCTTCAATTTGCAGACCCTCACTAACTCATGCCAGGTCGATGGAAGGAGCCCCTTTGTGCAGCAGCAGGAGAAGACATCAGAGCCCTCCAGTCCAGACCGACAGCACTGGGAGAAACCCGCCCAGGGAGCTGAGCAGCAAACCCAAGGATTATTACTTTGTGTCAGGGGGAATTGCCAACGCAAGTGACCAAGCAAATCCTGCAAATGACACAGTGTCTTGTGCCCATGGGAAGGAGCTGAAGGTTACAGTCCCTGGGAAGAGGACTGGACACATGGGACAGGTTCTGGGAAGCAATGAGCACCTAGACTGGGTCCTAAACTGCATCCTGGGCTTTGAGCCTGTACTCACGAAATAGGAGCTTGTAATAGTCATAATAAAATTGATTGACCCAATAGACCCAGGGTTATTAATATCTCTCCCTCCTATAAAAAAGAATCTTTTAGGAACCTAAATATTATGTGATGTTTCAGTTCAAAACAGAAAGGACCAACAGTTCAGACACTAATGAAGGGTTGTCTTTAGAGCTTCTCCTTAGCCTGCACTAAATAAAAAAAAATTACACTTGTTTGCTGTATGAACTCTTCCATACGTGCTCTTCAGATGCTCTGCAGCTGCAGAAGAGCCCCACTGCCTTGTAACAGCCTTTTAGGGCTGCAAGAAGAAATTAATCCTGCTCATATTGGGGTATCATGAGAAACTCAGACCCAAATATGATGCTACAAATCATACATGACTCAGTTAGGCTGGTTCTCTCTTCCCCAAGCAGAGATGGTGTGATGTGGCTCAAAGCCATCTTTCCACAGCGAAGGTAAGTTCACCTCCTTGAGGATCTGATTCCCAATTGCCTGTTTTGTCTCAAAAAGCTTTTGGAAAGAAGAGTAGTAGAAATAGTAAAAATAGTGGAAAGTAGTGTAAATTCTTTTTTATGGTTTTTCTTCTGCTTCCACACTAAAAGGAATAGACTGCTGGGAGGGAGGGAAAGGAAGAGTTGGAGGTTGCCTTTAATGTTTCTTGGGCCAGTGAGAGGAATAGTGGTGAAGGTTTTCCTGCAGATATTGGGGTATGAGCTCAGGCTCTGCTTCAGACTTGTTTCCAAGCTGTCAGGCTGGGAAGATGGGACAGGGGTACTGGGAGCTGGCCTTTCCCACTTGGAAAGGTGTGTCCCTCAGTGCTGTGTGCAGCACAGACCCCACAGCACACCCGCTCTGCTGCCCAGGTGCCCCCAGGGAATTTCCTCCTGAAAAGGAGAGCAGCAAAACTCAGCAGCCGATCACTGATGGAAGGGGAGAGTAGCAGCCAGGTCCCTTCTTAGTAATTGCAGGGTAGATTTGAGCTTTGCCTTAACTTGGAGCTGCTGAACCAGCCCAAGAAGAAGGACCATCCCCACTTGCCCAAGAGGAATTAAAATTTTGCTGAAATGAGGCAAAACCATCAGTGGATGAGATGCATTAGCAAGTTACGGGCAGATCCTCCCGGACAGAAAGGACATCACACCTTCAGCACTCTCTTGGACAGATCTCCTGAAACTGTTTTGCAGGTGTGGGAAGTACAGGTTGCGTTCAACGGGATGGTGTCCCAGCTGTGCCATGGGCTGTGGAGGGAAAGGCACAGTGACAGTGCAAGATGGAGAGCACTTCTCATCTCTGCTGACAGAAAACTTACCCTCGCTTCCTGCACACTCCCAGCTCTCTGTCCCTCTGCCACTTGTCTTCTTCTTTGCTTCCCAACTCAACCCCTTGCAGCAGAGACCAAGCCCTGGACAGTTCAGGGCACCCAGGACTAAGAGGCCACAGTGGTGAGGAAGAGGATGAGGAGCTGGACAGCCAGGTGGGGAAACATCAGAAACAATCACTTGAGGAAGTCCTGAGGGAATGAAATTATCTTCTGATGATGGCAACAGGCCAGAGGTGCAGACACACATCATGGTTACAGAACAACATATGAAGAGACCCCGATCACAAGCACTTGGGGACTGCAAGTCCCTCCTAAACCAGAACAACAAGCTTACAGCCAGCTACCGGGCTCAAGCCACTTCTCTTTGTAAACTCCTTTGCCGTGGTAGAAAGAGGCCCAGAAAAGAGACCTCAATCCTTTGAAGTGAGCACTGAAATTATTGCCAAAGACTCATGGCAAAAGATCGTGGGAAAAGACTTTCTATTGATTTTTTTTTTTAATTAGTTACTTAAAGCTTCCTCATCTTGGCCAAGGAAATGTAACCATTCACTATTGCCTGCTGTTCAGAATAGCTCCTGCACCCATTCATCATGTGCTGGGAGATGTAAGCTCGTTGCTCGAGGGTTGTAACTCCTTTGGGAAAGTTTTCTGTTAAGGCTAAGGCAGCTCTTCAGTTTTGAGTACATTATATATATCTTTTTTCTTTTTAAATACTCTAAAATATCTACATTTTGGATCTCAATCTCTTATGAGCAGTTGGGGCATTGCAGGGGCCAGCCCCAGGTGCTGAGGAGCAGAGGTGAGAACCCTGAAAGAGCGGTGGGACAGATGTCCCCCCACATCAGGTCCCATCACAGTCTGCACCTGGCTGGGTTGCAAAGGGGAACAGAAACTTTTCCAAAATGTTTCTGTTGCTTTTGCTGGGAGACCCTGGATAACTGTAGTTACGTACACAAGAGCCCAGAAGAGTCAGAAAAAACAGCATCAAGATGATTTAGGAGATCTGCACTGTCAGCCAGCTGGAGTGTTTGGAAGTGCCCACCTCTCCCAGCAAGATCCTTGGGCGTTCTGGATTCCCGGGAAGGATTTTTGCATCATCAGTTCCTGTCTGTGTGCTGTAATTCCCCTCCAAGCAGCAGAGTGAGCCGTGGCCCCAGGAACAGTGGGGCCTGTCCCACTTCACCCAGGAAAAGAGTTTGTAGTGGACTTGATCAGTAAGAATCAGTCATGCAGATGGAGGAAAATGAGAGAAACTCTGTTCTTCCCTACAGGGAATATGAAGGGGGTACATGGATAGGGACGAACCAGCCTGGGAAAGTAATTGTGAAAGAAAGTGTGGATCCTGCGCCTGGCTCAGCCAGTCACCTTGGGGAAGTGACCTTGGCCTTATCTACACAGAGACAATCAGGGAAATGAATCTGAATTAACCTTTGCAAATTGGATTAGCTAAACTTCATTAAACTGTCTATGTGGACATTCCTGTTCGGAATTCAAGTAGCCTCCACTCCTCCTGGCTTGCCTCATGTCCACAATAAACGAGAAGGAAACAAACTCAGCTTTTTTCTTCCACTGTGAGTAGGACTGTCCACACAACTGTTCTAAGTGTGGTTTAACTAAACCACGGTAACATCCAACTTCAGACTAATGGTCCCTGGTGGTCTCACATCTCTTTGTCTTCCTACCCCACTGTCTATTTGGACAAGGAGCTCTAGAGTCTCTGGATGAAGGAGCAGCTCTGATTGTATGCTCAGACCATGCCTACTGCAGGATCAACACAACTTGCAGATGAAATGCAGCCTCCAGCTGTGCTGGGGAGGTTAAGCTGGACATCAGGAGGAATTTCTTCAGAGAAAGGGGTTGTCAAGCATTGGGTTGTCACCATGCCTGGGAGTGTTCAAGAAAGGACTGCACACTGGTCTGGCTGAAAAGGTGGTTTTCAGCCAAAGGTTGGACTCAATGATCTCAGATGTCTTTTCCAACCTGAATGATTTTGTAATCCTGTGATTCTGTGAATATTTTACAGAAGTAGTGCCAGTGCAATGGTGGAGCTGTTGATCTGGGTAGGAGAATGTCTACCAGGGATGGGTTGGTTTAAACTCAGCAGAAAAAAGCTCACATCACACCTGATGGACCCAGCTACCTGGAAAGGCAAGAAAACTGGCTGTGAGAGTGCAGGGTGGATAAGGGAATACTGGAAGTGGTTTCCCTTGCCTGCAGTAAAGCTTTCAGTGCTTACTCTCCTTAGAGCCAGGCTGGGGAGACATGGGCCCAATAAATAGGAGAGAAGGAAACTGAAAAATAGTTTGGGCTATTGCACTTAGGATGATGATCAGCAGGACAGAGCCCACTTGGCAACTCACTGCTGTTGAGTTCCTGGAGGGACTGGTGCTGATGGATGGCCTGGATAATTGGGAACACTCTCAGGAAGTTTTCTGATGGCACCAAAGGAAGCAGTGGGGAGGGAAGCACTTGACACCCAAGAGGCTGCAGCTGCTGTTCAGGGGGAGTGGAGAAATGGGCAGACAAGTGCACAGTCCTGATGGAATAACCTCCCAAGAGAACAGGACAGGCCAGGGGACAGCTGGGCTGGGAAGCAGCGTGACAGGCAGCAGCTTTGAGACAGGGAGATGGGATTGCTGGTGAGTAAGGGATTGAACACTGGTCATTGCTGTGTCTCCAGAGAGGTGAACACACCCTCAGCTGTGTTAGCAAGGATGCAGGCAGCACATCAGGGGAGTGAGAACCCCCTTTGTCTGGCCCTTCTGAGATTGTTCTGGAAACACTGGGTCCAGTTTGGGGCTTCCTAGGACAAAACCAGCATTGGCAGATTGGGGCGGGTCCGGCAAAGGCCAACAATGGATGGTTGAGGCACAAGAAGCGACAAAACCTGCTGGGTTTGTTCATCCTGGAGGAGAGCAGGAGGAAGATCAAACTGCTTTCTGCAACCCCCTGAAGGAAGGGATAGAAAAGACAGAACTCTTGGAGGTGCAGGGCAGGGTTTGAGAACTCCTGAGGTCCCTGCCAACTCTGGGTTTTTCTGTGGCCTAAGTCTGGGCTTTGAGACCCCAGACAGAGAGCCAGGCTTACCTGCAGTTCCTCAGAGGAAAGGGGTGCTCACACTGTGTACTTCAGGGTTTGAAGATGCTCCCTGTCATCATGTTTGGGCACTGCTGGTGAGGGTTAGACAAACAGGTCATATTCATATAAACTGGATTAGTGGAGTAGTAAACATATAATAAAGTAATAAAAAACATTTCTGGAGTGATTAATCTAACTGCTAATTGAGGAATCGGTCTGATCTCTATCCATATGTAGAGGTGTGTTTGCCAAAGCTTCTCCTTTGAACTTGCTCATACCTTTCCATCAGCGGTTCCACATTTTCCTTTAGAACTCCAGCGAAGCCTGTGAGACGCGGCACTGAATTTACCCCTGCTCACCAGGCAGGAGAGGGAGGTTCAGAGAAGCCAAGCAACTTGTTTGGAGTCATGGTGAGCGCTGTGCTATGTAAATCATCAAAGCACTGAACGCACCTGCCTGGTGTTCCCGCCTCAGGTGTGTTCCCTCTGCTTTTTAAACCTGGGCATGGCCCGCTCGTGCAGCTCCTCTGATGGATGGTACCTCATTAAGCAGGAGTAATGCAAGTGGGTCTCAGCCTGGCAAACAATTCCCTAAGAACACACAGCCTCTCCTCTGTTCACACAGAGAAACGGCTTTTATTTCCCTGGTTGTTCCTGAACCTCTTATTACTCCCAATCTGAAGTCCTTTCCTGGGGCACTTTCAATAGGATGGCTGGAAAAATCAGGCTTTTCTAATCTGTCTTTTTTTTTTTTTTCAATTTAAGGAGATAATAATTATGGAGATCATTGTGTTGATGCTCCAGTAGACAATCAGAGAGGCTCAGCTCCGAACTGCTGGCAGCAGGTGGACTGTGAATCACTATCTGCTCCAGTCACCTGCCAGGAGTCCCTCACCCCTCCTCAAGCAGATCCACCGATGGGTTGTTGTGTATTTTTTGTTGTTGTTGTTGATTGCTGACATAAAAGAAGCTGAAGCGACACCGTTTTAAGCTGAGTATCCAAGGCGACCTCATTAACATCTCTGCAGAGGAGCCCTTTAAAAAACATCAGTCACGGTGGTCCTGAGTGGAAGAGAAACTGTTCTGTGTTTTCTTGATCAATTGCTTAAAATTCAAGGTCGGGGTGCAGAGCAGGGAGGGCTCCCCGCCAGTCACTGCGGGGTTGGGCTGAGGGTTTTTTTGGAAAATAGTGATGCTGTCGTACTGGAGAAAATCCATGCGCTCCCTCAGAGGAGCACTATTGGGAATAAATGCTGGAAGCTGTTCCACTTGAGCAGATGGCTGAAAAACTTTGGCTGAGAAATAAATTGAGTATGACGGTCTGAGGGCCAATCACAGATGGATGAAATTCTAGTGATGTCCCAAATGTCCTGAACATAGAAGGTTCTCTTCTTTCCCCTTTTGTGCTAAAAAACCATAGTAGGATTTTTAATACAGACTGAAAAAATGTTGATGGAGTGAGACACAGAGATAACGGTTTAATGTCTTCTGGATCAGCAGCACGTTCAGGGGAGCCCCGAGGTTCTGCCACCTCCAGGTCAGCAGTGGAGGAAAGTGCTGATCATGCAGGGACCGTGATGGAAGGGCTGGGAAATGCCCCTGTGCTCCTCCAGACACAGCCTGGTGTCCACATGCAACACCAGACACTCAAATATTCCTGCTGAATTCAAGTTCTGCAGAAACCAAAAGCAATTTTTTTTTTCCTTCAGGATCTTTCAACCCAGCCTCAGGGCAGAGTAGAAAACTGTGCTTTAACGGGTGTTAAATGGAGAAGTCACTAGGAACTCCTTTCCTTGGTTTCAGGCCATCTCCATAAACGCAGGGATGATCCTCGAGGTGTAGCCCCTTAACAACGACTCTTCCTTCAGTTCAGCACATAAAAGGAGCCCTGAGCCCTGGGCTTCAATCACGGGCTCTGGGATGCAGCCCAGCGCAGATCCCAGACTTCAGCTCCTCTCTGCTCAGCCTCAGAAGGGAGACGAGCCACACTTCAAGTGGCACATGTCTTGCATGTCCTGAAAACACCCTGAGCCCAGATCCTCCCTTCCCAATTCCTCAGCTGACAGGATGCCAGGAGAGCTGGTAAGGCATCAGCTGTTAGCTGGGTTGGTGTAGCCTGGCAATCAGCAGCACCCGAGCCCGGTGTGATTCTCCAGGGACCCAGTCCTCTGTGGTGTGAGGACCAGGGGACAGAACAACCCTGTCCGCTTTCTAGCAGACAGATGAGGCCACACACCTCCCACTATTTTCCTTTCCTTGAACAGCTCCATCCCATTCATTATTTCTCATGATGGGACAAGCTCAGGCACTTGAAGGCTTTTATAACCCAGCCCCAACGTGGAAACTCACGGGGCAACTTCAGCAGCTTCCAACAAAAAATATCTTCTGTGGTCAAGCGACCAGCTGGACTGGTTACATGGGGTTTAATTGTTGAAACAATTTAAATGATTTAATCGTTGCTTCAGCAATACAGGACACCATAACCCCATGGAGCTGCAAAAAGGGTCTGTGCTGCCTCTGAAACCTTGGTGCCAACTTGCATTTGCCTGGGTATCAGCTGGTGATCTATGGCCAGGTCAGTGACAGCTGTGACATGTAAGACCACACGGCGAGGGCTTGTCAGGACTCACTGAAAGCTGTAGGAGTGGAGGACAGGGTTACAATAATTCCTGGCAGCCCTGTCTGAGAGCGCTGCCTATGGGGCTGGGACAGATATTAAAGGCTGGACTTAGCCTGCATCTGCAGTGCCCAGCAAAGGCTTTATCAAATGAGCTTATCAGCAATGCTGCTTATTCTTCTCAGCCAGTGGCTGGTGTGTGCTGTATTAACCACCCTCAGCCCTTTGTGGCAGATGCCCCTATAAAACCCATGGTTTGAAAACAGTCTGCAGCTCAGGATGTATTTGGGGTTTTTAGCAAACCTGTATTCACACTCATATCATCCCTGTGGATTCGGTAACAGAGACAAAAAAATGAGAATGTGAAAAATTCCAATGGGAACAGGATGTGAAAGCTGCTCTGTCAGTGCAGAGAGCAGGACCTCCCACACCCCTGTGACTTCAGGCCAACCTCACTCCACTTTACGTTACAGGCTGAGTCTGGCACTCAGGGTGTCCTGTTTGGTCCCACACCAAGCTGGCAGAGGAATTTTAAATACTGGAAAAGACTCTGCATTGAAGACAGAGGAGTTTGAACCCTGGGCTGGGCCCTGCTTTTGCACTGCAGTTGAGCAGGAAGGGGGAGTCCAGGTTTGGAGATGTTCCTGCTGTCTTCTCCAAGGACACAGGTGTGGCTCCCACAGGGCATGGCCAGGGGTGGGTGACATTCACACCAGGCTTGGTGTTTCGCTCCCCATCTTTCCGTTTCACACGGAAAGAGCCACTCTCTGTCTCCACCATCAAAATTTGGTAAATGATGTCACGGCTGTGGTGTGACACGGTGACCCAAAGGCTCAGCACCTGTCCCCAGCACTGACCAATACATAGGACAGCATGATCATGGCCAAACGCTTCCCCGTGGTATCCTTCCAGTCTGCAATAGTCTGTGGTTTAGAGACTTCCTGACCCAGAGTTAAAGTCCTTGTATTTAGTCATCCTCAATTCCTCAACGGATTTCTTTTCTGTGACCTTGTTTGTGAGTTTGCACCCCCCAGTAAAGTCAGAAATTCAAGTGCTTCATTATAAGCATTTTCTTTACCATTTCCTGATTAATCATCCCCGGCACTACGGTCATTACAGCGGTTCCTAGAGACCAAGCAATTGTAGGGCTCATTGGTCAGGCACCACCAGCACACAGCCCTCACTCCGGAGAGCTCCCATGGAGTAACTGAGCAGAACCAGCCGTGGGGTGTGGGCAGGCACAGCCCCAGGAGGACAGCATGGAAGGAATCCAGCTACGAGAGCAGCAAGGGACTGGAGGGGGTGGGGACATCAGGGGACAGCGAGATGAGGGGAATAGAGAACTGAAGCTGGAGACGCAGATGGATTAAATAGTTAATCTGCATTATAAACAGCACAGGTGAGAGTCTGCTACTGAATCTCTTAATCCAGTTATTACCATTCATCATGGTTATTTCCTCCCGTTCTGATGCTCTGCTCATCCTTCAGGTTTGGAAAAACAACAGCAGCGGCAACAGCAAATGAAAAGAGACACAAAAGAACTTCTTGTGGTTTTGTGCAGTTTGGGATTTCCCTACTGTAAAAATGGACCAACTCTTGAAAGGGAGAACATCTTCAGGAAGAATGGGGCTGCCTCACCCATGGGTTGGTGACAGTTAACTCAGAAGTGACAAGGTTGGTGCTTAGAGGCAAATCTGAGCTCCTGTGAGTGGCACAGCAGGGCAAGACACAGCAGATGTGACCTCGTGAGAATTTCTTAGATGCAGATACAGGGTGCTTGAGTGGTGGTGTTTAACCCTACACCCCACACAGGCACCAAGGAATAGGGGACTCAGCACACGAGGAAATACAAGGGGATGGATGGAAGGATGGAGGACAAACTTTGGAAGATGAGGGCAAAGAAGCCTGGACCTGCTCACAATTTGTGACCCGAAAAGAGGAGGCAAAACTCCTGGACTGTGCATGCCCAGCTGCTGATGCCTCTGCCTGTCCTTAGGCAGACATGAGTCCTTCCCAGTGTGGGTGGCGGCAGCACTGCCATAGCAGGTGGTGTCCCACGTGCCGTGTCACAGCGAGATCTCAGCGTCACAGTGATGGTGCCGTGGCTGTGGGAGAACTGACCCAAGGGTGACCCAGCACATCTGAAAGGCAGGAATGGGAGAACCCAGTGCCTTCCCCAGGGCCATGTGAAAATCAAATGAAGCCTCTCAGTGCAGGAGAGGAGTTGTTGGCTGGGGAACGTGAATCTATCTGACACAAAAAGCCCCGAGTCCCCGCTCTGTCTCAAGCTCACGGAGCCATCGGTACCTGTGTGGAAAGTGCCACCCTTGATTTCCCTCCAAGTGCTTCATGTCTCAGTTACCTGTCACTGAACATGCAAAGACCCTCATTTCACAGGAGAGCGAAGCAAGGATGTGCTGATGCTGGAATTAAAACCAGTTCTGGAGGTGTGTTTGAAGGCAGCAGAGATTGTCTTCTAGCCCAACACAGAGACAGGGACTGGAGGTCCAAGATGGAGCAGAGCAGATCCATCCAATAAGCTGAATTCAGACATCACATTTCAGGAGAAAGGACTGGATTCAGCCGCTTTTTCAGGAACCACCTGGGATTTCAGCAGGCAGGTTGATGAAATGAGATGGAACCTTCTCCAGCTGCACGGACCATTTGACAAGCTGCCCCAGGAGTGCACAGGACAAAGAGGTGCAGGAGGCAGGAGGAGTGACCCCTCTGATCCTCAGAGCACTGGAAGGAGCTCTGAGGTCTCCTTGGAGCCTTCTCTTCTCCAGGTGACCACGCCCAGCTCTCCCAGCCTGGCTCCAGAGCAGGGGGGCTCCAGCCCTCAAAGCAATCTGGGATAGTGGAAGATGTCCCTGCCCGTGGCAGGGGGTGGAATGAAATGAGATTTAAGGTCCTTCCAACCCAACCCATTCTGGGATTCCACGCTCCTGAGAAAGAAGCAAACATGGACAGCCCATGGCAAACATCACTAAAACCCCCAGTTAAGGTCAGTCCCCCATGAGCTTCATCACAACAGCATTCCTCCAACCAGAGCTGGATTAGCATGTTTAAACTCTCCTTGCAAATCACTTGTAATCAGCAGCTAATTTTTTTGCAGAGCCCAGGCATGCAGGTTGCTCTGGAGGGCTGGATCTGCCTGTAGAAATATGCAGTCACCTGACTGGGGCCTCGTCATCTTCGCAGGCTGTTTTGTAAACAGTCATTATAAATAATAAATCAACAGCATGCTAATGAAATGAGCTCTTTTTAGGATGCTTTAGAGAAGCCTCTAATTTAATATAGAAGAAACTCTAATCTGCTCTGCCAAGTTACAAAGAGGATTAAACTATCTTCCAATAATGGTGAAATATTCAGGCTCTGCTTTACCAGCACAGGAACTGAGGGGGAAGCATTCAGAGGCACGGAGGAGAGGTCAGTTCCCCAATCCTGTTGCATTCAAACGAGAGCTGTTGTACCATGGTGCCTGGAAAACCTATTAAAGCGCTGATCCCGCATCCATGAAAATCAAACTCCTGCTATCAGATTGGTGGGCACTGCCTTCACCCTTCAATGAATTTAAATAAATCTTTCTAAGTCAATGCTGCCATGAGTTGGTCATGGCCAAGTGGTGTTTAAATATGTAGGAAGGAATTTGTTGCTCCAGTGTGTTTTCATGCAAAGGAAGGACCTGGGATAGCAAGGACCCAAGAGACACCGCGGTCAGGATGGGAGGCACTGGGAACAAGCAAAATGAGTTGAATGAATTGGCAATAAAATTTCGGGCTCATTTGAGTCATCCTAAGCATGCACAGAACAGAGCACAGGTCTGAGAGCCTCATCTCCCCTTTAGTTTTGAGAGTAAAGAGCAGAGCTTGGAATCTGCCAGCACCCCTGCCAACGATGGGAATTTTAGTCAATGATCAACTCAAAAGTGTTCAGCAGACACATCAGAGAGAGGATATTCTGCAGGAGAACACAGACCTGACTCCATGCACGGAAAAGGGAGTTGTTGTTGGACAGGGAGGGGCAGCTCAGCCCAGAGCATCCCGTGGATCACAGATGTCCCGTTAATCTTGGTGCCCATCACACCACCTGAATAAAGCAAACAGAAACCCATCCAGAACGCCTGGACAGCTCCGGAGCTGGTGCTGGATCAGAGCTCCCAAAGAGCCATCAGCGCTTCAGCTGCCAGCAGTGACCTGTGGTCAGAGCAGGGCTGAGAGGAGCAGCCAGCACTCAATGCCTGATTATTTTCTCTCATTTCCTATGCAAGTCTCTCATCATCAAGTCATCCCACAGTGACCCACAGCTGCACTGATATACGATGCTGTGCGTGCACTGGCATCCTGCACCAGGGAGTGCAGCTGTTGGATTTTATACTCCAGCCTTCCTAGGTGCTGCATAAAACACAAAATACAGCCAGCCCGTCTCAGCAGAGCAGGCAGCCCTCTGCAGAGACACCAAAACATGCTTCACCTTCATGCAAGGTTTTAATAGATAGAGTACCTCTTGTCTATTTAATAAGAAGCTGTCTCTGCATGGATTCGATCAAGTAAAACCACTATCTGTCTGCCTGGGAGGTTGAAATGGCTCCAGGTCACACTTTATTCCTTTATTTAAATTTTTAAAAAGCAGGTTACTCCAGCGTAACAAAGTCTTGCTGTATCATATTTACACAAAGGCCATGTTCCTACAACCACAGAATGGTTTGGGTGGGAAGGGACCTTAAAGATCATCTCATTACAACTCCCTGCTACGGCTGCGACATCTTCCATCATCCCAGGATGCTCCAAGCCCCGTCCAACCTGGCCTTGGACACTTCCAGGGATGGGGCAGCCACAGCTTCTCTGGGTACCCTGTGCCAGGGCCTCAGCACCCTCACAGGAAATAATTTCTTCCTGATATTTATTCTAAACCCACTCTCTGGCAGTGGAAAGCCATTTCTCCTTGCCCAGTCACTCCAGGCCCTTGTAAATTTTCTTTCCATGTGGGTACTGGAAGCCACATTTAGGTCATCCCAAAGCTTCTCTGCTCCAGGCTGAACAATCCCAATTCTCTCAGCCTTTTCCTCACAGCAGAGCTGCTCCATCCCTCTGATCATCCTGGTGACTCCTCTGGACTCGTTCCATCAGCTCAATTTCCTTCCTGTGCTCGGGCCCCAGAGCTGGTTGTTGGCTTTTGTCTGTGCTGGGAATCCTTCCTGATAAAATCGGGCTGGAGTTGGCCATGGAAACAGCACCCGGACCTGAAGGAGGACTGATGCACCTTGTACCATGCCCTGAGGATAATTTGCTTGAAATTCATGGACAACAAATCAGAGTGGCCTGATGAAGTGTCAGAGATCAAACTCACATCGCTGCAGCCCTTGTCAGCCAGAAACTCTCATCCTGCACGGCACACCTGATGCCCGCTGGGAGACAGGGAATAACCACAGCAGGCAGGGCTGGAGGAGCCAGGAGTGGTGGCCACAAGTCAGCGAGGAGACAGTGCAGCACAGGAATCCCCAAGGCAGCCAGAACCACCCGGCAGAGGTGGCAAAGCTCATGTCCTGCAGAGGTGTCTGCTGTGGCCGGGGACCAGAGGTGGGAGCTGTCCTGAGCTGTGCAGGGTGACCAGGCAGTCTGTGCCTCAAAGGAACTTCCACACACCTTCCCAGCTTCCCTTTGCCTCCTGACCGCAGGCACGGCCTCCAGGCAGCTCCAACCAGCCCTGGCAGCGGCTGCGACACCGGAGTTCTGTGCCCGTGGGTGGAAAGGGCTTGATCCACAGCTGGAAGAGGAGCATTCCTGTCCCGTGGGAGGCTGAACAGCGACCTCCCCAAGCTGCCCACAAACCCCAGCAGGAGGCCACTCCGCTGTGAAGCAGCAGCTCCCATTCCCCCATTTGCACAGGCTGCTCTCTGAAGAGTCTCTTCAAAGCTGTCACAGCCCCTGGGGCTCCCTTGGCTGGCTAACACTGCCGCATGAGTCACTGAAAATTACTTTTCAGTGCTCAAGCCCACGGGCTCGAGGGCAGGGAAGAGTTATGGTGACCCAGCCACCTAAAACCCTGTCCTGGAGCCGTTGTTCTGTCTGTGAATGAGTGAACGAAGAGCCCTGAGTATACAATAGGAGCAAAAACTCAAATAAAACACTGTCTCTCTGGTTTATTCCATTCTTCCCCCTCTTTTCCAGACCTCTGCTGTCTCCAGCTCAAGCAGCAAAGTTGTCGTGCAACTTTGATATTTGCTGTAAAAATAAACCCCAGCAGCACCAAGCTGGGTGTCCGTGCTGCCCCACTGCCTGTGTGTTCCGGGTACCTCTCACAGGAGCACTTTAATGGATGCTCCCAGCATCCAACCGTCTGCACGTTCAAAGGAAGGGAAGTTGTGATGTTAGCGCTGCCGTGACCTTCAGAGAAAGGGACTAATTATTCCCAAGCAGGCAGCTTAGTGCTGGGCAGCTGCTAATGAACATTGAGAGGGAATGAAACGCATCCAGATGCAAATTGCAGCACTGCCTTAGGAGGTTTATGAAGAAGATGATCCTGTGCTGGCTGCAGCTCCGTGGTTGTGCTGTGGATGAACCCTTCCAGATTTCTGTCCACCTCAATGCCTCTTTCCTTCCCCCTTCCCCACCTCCTCCCAAGCCGATTACAAACCGAGTGACCACGGCCATTACAGGGAGCAGAGCTGCGTGCTGGAGGCCCCAGTTTCACTTGCAGGATCCAGGTGTGGGTCTTCGGGGGCTGAATCACCATCTGCAACCTCGACAGCAGCAGCAGCAGCAGCAACTGCCTTTTGTTTCAGGATGCATGGGAAGGGAGCTGCAGAGCAGAGCCAAGCAATCTGGCACGCTGCTCCCAAGGAGCACACAACTGCCCAAAGTGCCAGGTTTTTCCGGTTGGGTCACCGGAGCCCTTGGCAACAGTGGCAGAAGGAGGGCATAATTCTGGGGAGAGGTGATGTGGTGGGAAGCAGAAAGGCAGGACAGAGCAGCTGGAAGCAGCCTCTGAGCTGGTCAGGTTGCAAAAGGAGCAGTTGCTGGTTCCCACACAGTCAAACCGCATCCCTGAGAGCCGTGTGCGCTTCGCACGGAAAGCTGCGCTGAGGGCTGTGATTGCAATCACCCCTGGCAAGACCCTTCCTAGGCATGGGAGGGGTGATAATGGCTTGTCTGTTGTCAGCATCCTGGAGGAGCCCGGGACGCCCTGGCAGGCTGTCATCAGCACACGCTCGGTGCCTGCTGCTTGGCTGCCTGTCCAATTCCACCTTGCACGAGAAAAAGCAAACACAAAGAGGAGGTTGCAAAAAACTCAAGCGCCCTGAAGACAAGAAGTGTCAAAATCCAGGCTGCCCGCTCAGCCTGGCTTTGGCAGAGCTCTGAACGCTAGCAGGAAAGGAACAAATCTTACATTTTACGAGGGGAAACATTCCTTGCTCTGTGCTGGAGGAGCTCAGGCTGTGGAAGGCTGTTTGATGTTTTGCTTCCCCAGCATCTCCAATGGGTGTCCTGGCCCTGCTCAGGGCAAGCTCCTAATGCTGTCACGGTGATGGAAGTGTTTGTCCCTTTGGAGCTGGGCTGTGGGATGCATAATTATGATTTCTGGCTCCTTCAGGAAAAAATGTCCGTATCAGTAGATGTCCAGTGAGGATCTCAGCCTGCACTGCCCCTGCCTGGCAAGGTGGGCTGGTCCCTGGTGCTCAGTGAAGCTCTGCTTGGACCACACCTTTCCCTCTGCTCTCCCAGTGCCTGCCCCAGATGGCGGCAGTGCAGGAGGCTGCAGAGAGCCCTGCTCCAAGCAGCCATTCCTGGAGAGCTGCTCAGCTGCGAGGAACACAGTTTGGTTAAGCAGGCTGGCAGGTAGAACTGGACACTCAGAACACTCCTCAGGCAGGTTCAGCTCCAAGCTGTTGGACTCAGCTGCAAGGTCAGAGCATCCCAGTGAGATCTTCCACTTGCAGACTGTGAGTTGAAAAGGGACCTTGAGCAGTCATCTGCTCCATCCTCCGCTCAAAGCAGGGATAATTTAAAGACTAAATCAGGCTGCTTGGAGCCTTATCTTTCTTACAGGTTGTAAATAAACTGAACAATTCCAAAGACAATGCAGAGACAAGATATCTTCTTGTCAAGAGCATTAAGTAATTCTCAGTGTTTTTCAGGGAGCAAGAGTCTTAAGTTTCTTAGTCATTTTTGTTTATATCAGCTCTAGGTGACCAGTGACAGAAAAATTGGTTGAATTGTACCTGGCAGGACTTCTAAGAAATCTGAATATTTCTTAGAATCAGAATTCAGAATTCAGAAATCTGAATATTACATTGGAAAAAGCATCTTCTTGACAAAATGGGACTGCTGGCCCATGTGGTGATCTTGGGGGAGGATTCAGAAGGGATGGTTTCCCAAATCCCATGGTCAGAGGTGAAGATGTCCCATGAAGTGCCTGAAAGAGATCAGCAGCACAAAACAGTGTCCACCCTGAGGAACCCGAGTATTCCTGAAGTTTCCAGTATCACCAGAGATGCCAAACCCAGAAAAACTGAGATTAGACAGGCTCCACTGAGACGTCAGGGTGAAGTTTCCCTTGCCAGAGGACACAGTTCAGCCCAAAGAACTCGTGTAATTGGAAAGGATCGTTACCAACAAAGCTATAAAGATCAGCTTTTGATGAGACTTGATGGTGGAAATCCCACATGGCTTCAGGCTGGAAAACCATAGGAAAAATGTCCCGGTTTTAGCAAAGCCGGGCTGTCTCCAGCACACTTCGTGTCCAGCAGAAATGCAGGTCCCTGTCACATCACCTGGCCCTGGGCTCACCATGAGCTCTGTGTCTGCAGCCAGCCTGACTTGGGCAAAGTGGACTAAACAAAGAAGACAAGAAATCTTCTTGTTGACTCGTGAAGAGGTGGCATCAACCTCCCACCTTTGCTTCTTGATATATTTGCCTTATCATTTAATGGACCACACACCCCACTCTTGGGGATGATAGGTGTAGATGTTAAAAATTCTGCTCATCAATCTCCTGTGTGCCTCAGGGTCTGCCCTGAAGAAGCCCCATTTCAGTGGAGAGGTGGCTGCCTTCGCCCTTCACTCTGACCACAGCCTCTCCCTGGGTTTTCCAAGAAACAAAGACAACAACCACGGCAAACCTCTCCCACTTGCATGGTTGCTCTGGAGCTGGGACACTTGTGTGTGACTGGGGGCGGCTGCACAGCTGCAGCACAGGCAAACTGTCCTGCGAGGAGGCAGCGGAGAGGAGTGCAGCGATTGCATTGTGATACAGAAGAAGTGTTAGAGCTAATCCATTGCCATCTGTCTTTATTTTGCTAACCCGTTCAGTTGGACGCCACAGAAGTGCATTCACAGCAGATGAGCTGGGAGAGCCGTGGCATGGCAGCTCTTGGATTACTGGCATGAAAAGAATCCTTTTGTTCACGAGCCAGCAAGATTAGCTGCTGCCACGTCTGTGTCTGGTTTGTAGGACAAGAAAGAGAAGATGCAGCTCTCTTGCTGCCTTGGCCACTGCTTTGTGGCATCCCAGCTCCAGCTCTTTTCTCACCTCCCTCTTGCTTTATCCTTCCTCTGCTCCTTCCTTCCTGCTCTCTCCTCATCTTGAGCTTTCTCTGTCTTTTCCATCTGCTTCTCTCCTCTCTTGGCATCTTCTCCGCTTCTGCTTGAGTGCACACAATATCCCTTCTCCTCTTCCCCGAGTTCAGGCGGGCAACAGAAAAGTTCAGAGCAGCACAAGCTCCTCTCCACCGAGGTGCTTTACCTGCAGCCCCTGCTGCGAGAAAAATTGGCTCGCACCACCTGATCCCAGGCAATTTTGCTCACAGCGGGCGCTGGGGATAAAGCGCTTCAGCGCAAGGCGGCTGCGTCGCTCTTAATGGTGGGGCTGCAGGTGCCAGTTGGGCGAGGGGCTGCTCCGTGGGCTGCCTTTGGGACAGTGGGGCTGGGGAGAGCAGGGCTGGTCCATCACACCCCGTGGGCAAGCTCTGCCGGAGCCCGCGGAGCAGCGTGACCCATTTAGCAGCTCCCCGACGACTTCAGGCATGGCGTGACCCGCGGCTGGAGAACCGCTTCTCTCAGCAGATGCTAAAGCCCTCTGTGTCCTTTAATTCCGAGAATGCCACGCTGGAAGGAGATGCCCTTCAGATGCCCTCTCCGCTGTACCTGCAGGCTCTCTGCAGAGCACAAAGCAAACCCGGCCCTCTCTGGGTTAGGGGAGGGCACAGCCCCAGCTCCAGGGCAGGAATGCAGGATTGTACATCAGCCTCCTGCTCGCCGGGCTGGAGGCTCCATGGGGATGACCCTGCCTCCACCATGCACACCAGTGCGGGTCCCAGCAGCACCTGCAGAGATCAGAGCTGCCTCCTGCTGATTTCTCCCCTGGAAGAGGATGAAGCGCGGAGGTGAGGCATGGAAGGGAGGTGGGAAGTGTTCCTATTCCTCCACCTCCCCCTCCCAGGTACAGAGCTGGGCCTGCAGCACCAGCTGCCACTGCACTACCCTTCCCTGGGCTCCAAGAGGACTGGCACCGTGTGCAGGGCAGATTGACCTTGGCACCGCATTCCCAGAGAGATGCCGGTGGAAAGGACCCTCCCCTACAAGCTACTGGGGAAATGCAGCCCCAGACCAGCCAGGATGGCTGGGAACACCCACAGCCTGCTCAGTGGTGTGCAAGAGTCCCAGATACAATTTTGTAACATCCTTAACTCTGCCCTGCACACTGCAGTTACCAGGATCTGCGCCACAGCCAGCGTTCCCAAATGCATCCCACTGCTGCACATGCAGTGACTTCTGTGTGGGGCTAAAAGGGGTAAAGAAAGGTGTTTGGTTGCTTCAGGTATTGCCAGTTCCTCCCTAACAGAGGTGAAAACTCACCCAAGTAAAAAAAACTCCCGGAAATAGGTCTCCAAGAGTGCCTGGAGCGGGTGCAGTGGATGAGAGCAATGGTGTGCCTCCAGGAGCCAAGCTGCTCCCTGTCCCCCCAGAGACTCAGTGCTCCTCCAGCATCCTTCACGGCTACCTCTGACTTTCAATCCACATTCGTGTAAAAACTTCATAATCTCCCTGACTAGGGAATGTTTTGGGTCATATACAGATGGATGGAAGGAAATTAATTTTCTGCTTGGGCACTGAATCGTCCTAGGAGAAGACCTTCATCTCACACTGCAGCTCGTTGGACCATGCCAGCCTGTTGAATTTCCCCGTGTGACACCGTGGGGGGCTGTTTGGGCCCTTCGCAATCAAATAAGAGTCAGAGATACATAAAAGATGAGAAATTAAATCCTTGCCCCCTTGCAGGGTGAAATCCTCCCTTCTCTCATTGACATAAACACGCCAGAATTTGACCCCCATGGTTTTCAGAGCTGGTCATTAATTTGGGGATGCCCAGTGCCTCCAAAGCTCTGCACATTCATCAGCATAGGGGTGTCCAGGATCTCATGTTTGTCGAGTGGTTTAGGGTGTTACCAGCCAGGTTCCTGCAGTCACCAAGGGTTTGTTGACTAAAAATCCACGAGGCCTCCACTGTTGCTTTGTGCCGTCTCCTGTGAGCCAAGAAGGAATCTCGTGCCCTTGCACATCACACCACGTCCCTGCACTGGCTCAGCAGCTGCACACTCACGGTACTCACGATCCTGAGCTTCCCCACCATGGGATCCTCCGCAGCCAGACAAGACCATGGTGTCTGCAGCTTTCCACTTCAAAACATCCCTGTGCATGGAGCTTTGTAATTGATGGTGGTGGCCTTCCCAGCTCCCATGTTGCTCCCTTCGGCTTGGAAGCAGCGTGGCTGCAGCATTTGGAGCTGATCGTCCTCACTCCTCTCTGCTGTCCCAGGGGTTGAGTCCCCTGCGCAATCGGGAGCTTCTCCTGTGGGATCAGATGATCCAGTGCCAGGTGGGCGAGGAGCCGGGGCGAGGGGCACGGCTGGCAGGGGTGCCCGTGCTGGAACAGCCGCACCAGCAGTGCAGGGCTGCCGGGAGCTGGGCTCCCATGTGCGGGAGGCGGGATGTGCCAGATCATCGCTCCCCGCGCTGGCCGGGGCTGGCGAGAGCCCGGCCAGCACCCCTCGATCAGATGGGAGCTGCAGGGCTGCCTGGCTCTCCGTGACTCAGCAATAATGCTTTGGGTAGTTAACATTTCATTATCATTTTTAAAGGCTAAGTGGCTTTTACCACCTGAGAAGTATATTAATGGCCCCAGTAAAACACTCCCCTGAGTGCCCTAATGCTTCTGTTATATCGATTCATTTCCCCCCTCCCCCCTTTCCTTCTTTCTTTTTTAAAACATTTTTTCTCTCTCCCTGCATGTATTCCCCCATTATGAAAAATACACACTCATTTATACGGTGCAGACAGGGGGAATAATGCCGTTCTCCACCTAATAACGCTGCTGAATCCTCCCTTCCTCACTTGCTTATTACTCCCCACAGCAGAGAGACAAGAGGCAGATGGTGACAAATTCTTTCCCTGCCCCTGCAGATGATCAGCTTATTCCCTGGGTTCCCTGGGTTATTCCCAAGGGCATTTCTTGGGGTTTGGAGGTGGTTCCTTCAGCCTCTGGAAACCTTTCCCTTGGGTTGTGCTGCTCCCTGCGTCTTGTCTTCTCACTTCAGGAAAGGCAGTGAGAGGCTGGAGTGTGTCCAGGGCAGGGAACGGAGCTGGGAAGGGTCTGGAGCACCAGGAGAGGCTGAGGAAGCTGGGAAAGGGGCTCAGCCTGGAGCAAAGGAGGCTCAGGGGGACCCTTCTGGCTCTGCACAACTCCCTGACAGGAGGGGCCAGCCGGGGGATCGGGCTCTGCTCCCAGGGAACAGGGACAGGAGGAGAGGGAACGAACTCAAGCTGCACCAGGGGAGGAGCAGGTGGGACATCAGGAAGAATTTCCTCACTGGAAGGACGGTCAGGAGTGTCCCCCTGTGCTGGACACTGCTGAGGTCTTTTCCAACCTAAATACTTCTACAATTCTATGGAATAACTTCCAAAAACTGATTCCCCTCTCCCCTTTCATCAAAAAGCCATTTCCGATAAATAAAGTTCCAATTTCAGAAGACAGGAAAGCAGGGAGCATCCCTGCCAGTGACAGGTCTCAGGCTGGCCCAGGCACTGCTCAAGTTCTGCTGGTGAAAGTCACAACCGAATGAAGCTCAGCCGTGTTCCAGATCCCCACAAGACTCCCGTGGAATCAAACTCTCCTACGATGCTGTGAACTCCCAGTTCTCAGCTCCAGGCAGTTGCACCCCCCGTGCTGATGTGCATCCTCCCATGCCTGATTTTGGCTGGGAATTGCAGGAGGAAGGTGAGGCACCCTTTGGTCAAAGCTGGGTCAATCTGGCACCAGCATGTCACAGAATACACCAGTGCTGTCATTACTTCCAGTCACAGAACGGAATTTTTCACAATCAGCAGGGATGGACCTTGGGATATTTTAAACCCTTCTTTTCTGCCTGGGGTAGCAGCCAACAAGGCAGATTGCAGCATGGCTTACCCCAATGTGCCACCCCGGCTCAGCTGGGGAAACGGCAGCTTTGGGCTTTCTCCTTCCCTGGAAGTTCCTTGACATTTTTCCATTCTCAAACTTTTACCTAAGGATTGGCAGTCCAGTTCCATCCACAGAAAGTTACCTGCTTGGCTGTGTAGCACCAAGATCCCACTGCCTACCCACAGATGCTCCACTTCCCAGATCCTCAGTTTTTCCCCATCTCTAAATCTGGGGACACACGCTCCTCCTAGAATTTATTTCTCAACAGCCAAAGCCTCTATTCTTTGCTGCCTTTCTGAATGACCTTTCCCAATCTCGTCATGATTCCCTATCTAAACTACATAGGACAGGTGACTTCTTGTCATTGTCTCTAACATTTGTTGATATAAAATGGATTTCTTATCTCCGATGAAATACACCTCCCCTTTTCTCCTCCTTTTTTTTTTTTTTTTTTTTTTTTTTTTTTTTTTTGCTATTCTCAGCTCAGCATTTCAGGTGAGCTACTGAAATTAATTTGAGCAGTTTCTTGTCTCAGTCCTTTTCTCCTCCAGGAGCTCAAAGACATCTTCCTGCACTGCCCAGCCCTCAGGGAGGGAGGCTGCAGGCATCCTGAAGAGCCACTGAACCTTGCTCCAGCCCAGAGGGACTCAGCCCTGCCCTCCTCTCCTCCAGACCTTGACATCCTTTGCATTTATACCCTGACCTCAGGCTCTCTGCATGCCAGGCAGGGGTGTGCTTCCCTGCGACTCTCCCAGGCTCGGGAGGGAGGAGCAGGGGCAGTTTGTGGGGAAGAGGCAGAGCAGCAGCGAGGAGAGAGGGCGGAGGTGTCATCACAGCGGCCAGGAGCGAGCAGCGCCTTTATCAGCTGCCCGGTCCGAGCGATCCGAGCCGCCTCCGGAGCATCCCCGCGGGAGCCGGCAGCTCTCGGGCATGGCCACTCCCTCCAGTTCATCCCGGAAATTTGGGAAGCCAACCCCGCACACATCAGCAGTGGCACAAGCAGGAGGGGCCTTTCATTCCCAGGAGCTGGGCTGAACCTCCAGGAGTTCCCCGTGCCCTCCACGCCAGGGATTCCCTGACCGCTTCCCAGCCTCCCCCGCCCCTCTCTCCACCTCGCCTGCTCCGCACTGGCACCCCAAAGCATTACCCCTTCTCTTCCCTCTCCGTGCCCACTTTCCCACCCAGCTCCTGCTCCTTCCATCCCCTCCGGCTCTCTGACACGCTGCTGGAGTGGAGGGGACACGGCTGCTGGGTGGATCTGTGAGATACGGTGAGATGAGGAAGCTGGCTGAACTGATGCCCAAGTCTGCAGACTGTCACATTCAGAGCTGCTCTCCTGGAAGTGAGAAAATTTGGTCCCGATAGTAACACTTGGATCGCTGCTTTGCACAGATGTAACTCCTTTCTCCAGCTTCTGTTTTAATACGCGCGTTCCTGCCTATTCCTGGAGATGCAATTCAGCGCCGGATGGAGGGAGCAGCCCAAGACACCGAGTCAGCCTAACTCCGCAGCCAAGGGGCTTCCCATTGTTCTCCCAAAAAGTTGGCCAAATCTGGAGATCTTCTACCCCAGGGGGTCATGCCTGGCTCGCAGTACATCCCACTCAAAAAAACCCACCCAGCCCTCAACCTCCATTCATTGCATTTCCTGGGAGTGGGAGATTTGGGGGCTGAGAGCTCCACACCACGCCCTTGTTTTCTTTCACCTGTGCCAGGTGTGCCGGAGGGAGGGGGCTGAGGCGCTGCCCTTCCACAGCACAGTGCTGCAGCCATGTGGTGTCCTGGCAGCCCCGGCTGGAGCGGGATGGGCGGGACCGGGATCGCGCTGCAGCTGCAGCAGGAGCTGCCTGGCTTTGGGGCTTTCCGATTCACAGCCCTAATGCAACATTAATGGGCTTTGCTGGCGCTGAATATTTATAAACCCAGGAGCAAGTTCCTGCCCATCCACCGAGAAACCGGGGGCTGCAGGGCAGAGAGCAGCACACGGCCCCTGGCTCATCACGGTGGCCAGGCCAGGACCCTGCCCACACGCCAGGCAGTGACACCTGCCCTGTCCACCCGCTTGGGAAGGGCAGGAAGATGAGGACAGGGAGGACCCAGAGCTGAGCTCTCTGCAACACCTTTCCCTCCGCTTTCAATCCTACATTGCTGCCTAAATTTGTGGCAAACCACAGCAGCTCACACAAGCCTGCCTCCCTCCCTTCTCCCGTCACCCCTCCCAACACCCCTGTGCTGCCATAGCCCTTCCCAAAGCCTGACTGTCCCAGCCAGGGTCCCTTGTCCCCATCCTCTGCTCCCCTCAGCATCCCCTCCTCTCCCCACTTCCCTGACCAGACATCTCCCTCTCCAAACCCTGCTCTCCTCAGCTCTCCTTGCCTCAAATTTCACAATTTCCCAGGGCTCCTTCACATCTTTCTGCACATCCCGCATCCTGGAGATGCCACCAGGACCCAGTGGCTGCATGGCCCTTCCCTCCTCCCGCCACATCCCTGTGGCAGCCGAGCCACACAAACCACTGATGCAGGCGGGTGGCACGTCACACCAGGGGACTGTGCCCGCCAGGGTGGGGAGGAGACCCTGAGGACACCCTGTTCCAGGCCCCTGCGGCTCCGCTCCACACTGCTGCACATGGCAGTGCCTGCTCCAGATAAGCCTTTTTCAGAAGGAAAAGCACATAGAAAAAATGTAATTTTTTCCCCTTTTTACCCAATTTCAAAGGGATGCTCTGGGTTTTGTTTGTCTCTTGGAATCTTTTGTGTGGAGACAGAATGAGAAATCGCCCTGCTCTGGCTATCTGGCCAGTCAGAGGGAGATGCCAGCCTCCAGGGGACATCGCTGTTGGAGTGCAGGGACCTTCTCTCCCACCCAGCTCCCTTGGACCACTCTTCCCAGTGTGGGGCAGGGGGAAAGCCCTCCTTGGGGGTGGAGGGAGAGCCCAGCAAGGCTCTCACCCACCTGGGGTGATGTTGCAGTGGGGAGCACGGTTGGGCTGTGCTCCAACTCACCTCACCTTGCACCGGGCACTGCAGCTGAGGGGGCTCGGGTGGGGTCGTGGGGGCCAGGGACATCCCCCCTCCCCATCCCCGCCGCCTGGGGAGTGCCCGGTGGCCCAGGCCACCTCTCGCCTCTCCTGTTTGAGCCGTCAGCTGCAGCTATGAAAGCACCTCCCCTTCCCAGCTCTACATTAAAAGAGCTGGACCTAAAATTAATTTAGCCCTGCTCTTTGTTGTGGACAATACAGAGGGGATATTGTGTGTGGGGAGAGAAAGGCTTTTTGTTTGGGTGAGGAGACAGCGGCGGTCTGTTCTTGCGGACATCTGAAAACAAGGCTGGGAAGAGCGGCCCTTTAAGTTCGGCTGAAGCAAAAACACACAGCCCCATCTCACAATTAAACACAGTATCAAACCGAGAAAGGATCAATTGAGCCTAAAACAGAAAGCTCCCCATGTGACAGATTCCAGAAAGTACGTGATACACCATGCCCAGGGCTAGTACATGCCTGCTGTGTTTCCCAGTACATGATTAATTTGACTCAGGGCAGGAGGCTGCAGGCAAGGGATCTGCAGCACACACTGAAAAGTTTTAACACTTTGAAGACTGGAAGCGCGGCTGAGCGCCGGAGACAAAGGCAGAGGCGGAGGCGGGCGGTGGGAGCACCGGCTGCAGGGACCCACGGACAGGCGGTGACTCGGTTTCCAGCCCGTCGCCTGTGCTGGACACTGCTGAGGTTGGAGGCCAGCACCGGCATCCCCACCCAGCATCCCGCCTGCATCCCGCGGGGGCTGCTCCCCGTGGCCACGCTCCCAGCGAGGATTTGGGGTTGGGGGTCCATAGGGTGATCCCCGCGCTGCAGCCTCATCCCTTGGCTGTGTGACAGGGATCGCCCGGAGAGGTTTGTTTCCCTTTCCCGGCCTTGCAGGTGACCTTGGAGATGGGCTGATTAGAAACAATTAATATATTAGTCGCTTAATTGCTGGAGAGTGCAGATGAAGCCAGCGGGCACTTTCCCTGGGAGGCAAGGGGTGGCGCTGCGACACCAGCAGAGCAGCCTGTCCTGGTGGGGTGCGGGCTGGGGACACTGGGGTGACATCCCCAAAGCTGCCCCTCCCCGCCCTCCACTGGCTGGCCACGCGGGGACACGCTTTTCTAAGGGCAGGATACGATCTTGGCCAAGGGGTGCAGGCTGGGGACACAAGGGTGGCATCCCCAGAGTTAGATGCCCTCTGTCCCCACTGCCCAGCTAGTGGGGACAGAGCCCTTCCAGCCACAGGATGTCACCCTGTCTGGGGACATGGGGGTGGCATCCCCAGAGCTGGGTGCCTTGTCCTCCACTGCCCACCCGTGGGGACCCAGCCCTCCCTCAGGCAGAGCTCTGTGCCACCTCTCTTGCGGGTGGTCCCTGCTGCCAGCCCCCAGGTGACTGTCCTGGGGGCAATATGGGGCCCACGGAGGCCACAGCCATGGCACTGGGGTGGCTGGTGTGCAGCAGCAGGGCTGGCATCGCTCGGCTCACACTGTGCAAGCCACCCCTGAAATCAAACAGAGCCCAGGCTGTGAGTGCACCCTCCAGGATGGCTGGAGACAGGACCTCGCAGCTCTGCTTCTCACTGCCAGCCGCCTTTCCCAGGCCTGGGAATGTTTTTAGCTTGGGAGTGACATTCCTCAGCCTCAGCCCCAGCTCTGGACCCTGCACACTGCCCCAGAGGTGCTGCAGCCCATCACAGGGAGCTCCAGTTTGGGGGTAGAGGAGCCCTGAGGTCACTTGTCCCCAGGGAGAACACACCTCACCCAGGAATGGGGCTGCTCTGTTCCCTGCCACGCTGAGCCTTAAACCACCACGACTTTTCCAAAAATATCTTTGTCAACGGGGCAATCCAGGCTGTCTCGTGAAGGAAGCAGACCCTCAAGCACCCAGGGAATGAGCCACGCAGAGGTTTGGCACCATCCCCTTTCGAAGCAAATCCCTCGTGCTGAAGCAGTCGAGCCGTCCCCGTGCGGGATGCGGAGCAGGACGGAGCCGGAGAGCAGCAGGGTCAGCCCATCCTTCGGCCACGCTCCCCCCATAAAATGCAGACACTCCTGCCTGCCTCACAGAGGGGCTCCGTTCATTATCCGCTGCAAAGTGCTCCGAGATCCTCGGATCAAAGGTGCCGTCACAGCGTCGAGCCTGATTATTATTGATTATCCGTTCCAAGCCAGGTCCCAAACGCAGCCAGCGAGCCCTGAACGCAGAGGAGCCGAGGGAGGGCCCAGCAATCGACTGGCGATTTTTACTGCGGATGACCCGAGCCAGGGAGCAATTTCTGTTCATCCATCAAGGAAGATCCAGGCGTGAGCAAACAGTCAGGTCATGGGCATTCATTTTATTATTAAATCCTAAAGGGGCCGCGGCTCGTGCAGCTGGATGTAAGTGATCTTCGTGTTAAAAAGACGAGCTCTGAATTTAATTTTGCAGCCAGGCTGATAGACCTGGGGATGACTCAGCCAGAAGAACCAGCCAGGCCTTCTCCTCAGAGAGGAACAACACAGCCAGGAAGAGTCAGGGGCCCGCTCCCAGCACAGCACAGCCCTCAGGTCCCTCCTGGAGCTCCTGTTGTCCCTACTTTGCTGTCCTGTCCTTGTGCACCATGTACCAGGGTGGCTGCCTCGCAGCCTGAGCTCAGCTGGAAGGTTGTGCCTGTGCTGGGGACAGGCTCTGAGCTGTGCTACCCCAACACAGGCTCAGGTGGGGTGGATTGTAGCAGTGCTCTGGCGGCGTGAGCCGTCCCTGGAGCAGGAGCACACACTGCACCACGCGTGGATTCACCCTGCACTGCTGTACACACACATCACCCACTGCACGGCTGTACCTCACACCCTGCACGGCTGTACACACACCTCACCCACTGCAGAGGTGTACCTCACACCCTGCAGGGCTGTACACACACCTCACCCACTGCAGAGGTGTACCTCACACCCTGCAGGGCTGTACACACACCTCACCCACTGCAGAGGTGTACCTCACACCCTGCACGGCTGTACACACACCTCACCCACTGCATGGCTGTACCTCACACCCTGCAGGACTGTACCTCACACCCTGCATGGCTGTACACACACCTCACCCACTGCACGGCTGTACCTCACACCCTGCACAGCTGTACATGCACCTCACCCACTGGAGGGGTGTACCTCACACCCTGCACAGCTGTACACACACCCTGTATGGCTGTACACACTCATCACCCACTGCAGGAGTGTATCTCATACCCTGCAGGACTGTACCTCACACCCTGCACGGCTGTACACACACCTCACCCACTGCAGGGGTGTACCTCACACGCTGCACGGCTGTACATGCACCTCACCCACTGCACAGCTGTACCTCACACGCTGCACGGCTGTACACACACCCTGCATGGCTGTACATACACCTCACCCACTGCACGGCTGTACCTCACACCCTGCATGGCTGTACCTCACACCTCACTCACTGCAGGGGTGTACCTCACACACTGCACGGCTGTACATGCACCTCACCCACTGCACAGCTGTACCTCACACGCTGAGCGGCTGTACACACACCCTGTATGGCTGTACAGACTCATCACCCACTGCAGGAGGGTATCTCATACCCTGCACGGCTGTACCTCCCACCCTGCATGGCTGTGCCTCTCTCACTGCACACCTGTACCACGCACCCTGCACAGCTGTGGCACACTCACTGAACGGCTGCACTGCACTGACTGCACAGCTGCACACACTCCCTGCACAGCTGCACACACCCCCTGCACAGCTGTACACACTCCCTGCACACCTACAGCTGCTTTCTGCACCGTGTGCCCAGACCCATGCATGGCCGCACCCACAGTCCCCGCTGTGCCAGGGTCCTGCAGGACCAGCAGGGCCGAGTCTGCGAGGGGGTGCTGAGAACAGGCAGGATGCTCATGGAAGCAATGAGGGAATGTTCCTGGAGGGGATGCAAATGCTGCTGTAAATCCCGGGACTGTGGGTGTGGGAGCTGAGTGCCCTCTCCTCGTGTCCCCTGGGCTGGCACCAAGCAGGCTCCGGCGTCCCAGGCCCCGGGAGCAGAGCACATCAGCCGCCTCTAATCCCTGGCGCCCATCCTCATCCTCCTCCTGCCCCCACAAGACTGGCTCCACTTTCCCCAGCAGGAGCCCAAGGAAAAAAAAAGGAAGAGGGAGAGGGAGGGAGGGAAAGAGAAGCTAAAAATCTGTCTTCTTTAATTAATGAGGCAAGCCAGCCTGGAGAGCACGTTTGGGATCGCAGGCCCCCAGCCAGGGGCGAGCCGGCAGCCAGGGCCGGTGACATGGAGGAAGAGAGATGGGGGGAGCGTGGGGGGACACAGGCACGGCTTTTTATACTCTCCTGTTAACTGATCCACGGAGCTTTCCTGGCATCGGTTTCAAAGGTATCCCTTCACTAATCCGCCGGGCTGTTCCAGGATGGCGGTTTTGACCAGCAGGAAGGGGGAAGGGAGGGAGGAGAAACGGTCACAGGCAGACTGCACCTTTTCACAGCCCGCAGGAAAGAAAAGCAGGGGGGAAAAAAGGAGCAGAGTGTGGTGTGGGGCCGGGGAGGGGGATGCTGGTGCTCGGGAGCCGCACACGCAGCGTCAGGGCCAGCTCTGGGGACAGCTTGCTGCAGCATCCGGGGAGGGAACCAAATGGCACCTTCCAAATATAGCTCCTGCCACGCATCTGCCCGCCGGGGGCTGCGGGGATCCCGAGCACGTCCTGCCCAGCAGGCTTGCCTTAATATAGGCTGACCCCCTCCCCACTGACCTTCCCCAGGGGGCCAGGCAGGAGGGCTCCTGCTCCAGGGTGAGTGCCATGGGGCACCCACCCAAATTCCCTGCAGGGCATGCCTCCCACCCCAAGGGAAGGCTGCTGGCAGCTGGGCAATGCATAAACACGCTGGGGCCGGGCAGGAGGAAGACGGCCCCGTGGCATTTGTCCCTCGGGAAGGGAGGCATGGGTGCCACTTGGCCACATGAGGTGGGAGGATGGAGCAGATGCAGCAGTTTTCATGTAGAAGCTGCACCTTAGGACCTGATTACTGGGGGGCCAGACACTGCCTACCATTACAAGGGCCAGGGGCCTTCTTTAGTTGTAGTTCTTGCTGCTCTGTTGTTGTTTTAATTTAAAAACGCAGTCCCAGAGGGAGCCTGTGTGGGTGCCCAGCCTGCTGTGGGCTCTGGGGACTCTGCAGGCAGGTCCAGTCTGCCCCAGCAGCTCCCCAGCATCCCGGCATCATTTCCTCTTTCAGTCCCATGAGCTTCTTACTTCAGCATTCTCCCATTCCAGGGCAGCCTCTGCCCATGATGCTGGAGTGGCTCTGTTGTGGCCGTCACCAGTGGACACCAGCGCCCCTGGCCTGCAGGGTGGACACCTTGCCAGACACCAGCACTTCCATGGGACAGAGAGGAGATTGCAAGATCAGCAAGAAACCCTTTTGCAGGGCATCACTGCAGGCAGCAAAGGTGTTTGGTCATTAATGTAATTTTTTGAAATTGCAATTCAGACCTGGGCACAGAGTCACCACCGGGGAAAAGCTGCTGGTGCTGGCCCAGGGGGTGGGTACAAGATAAATTTGCTAATGAGTTTTTTTTCTAGGTGGTTAAAAAGCTCTGTCTGTGTGACACAGAGAGCTGCGCTAAGACAGAGCCCACGCCACAGCTCTGATTTCCATGGGGCCAAGGCCACTTTCCTAAAGCTCATGTCCTGACATGAAAGATTTGGGCAACATCAGGTAAAAGCCTCCATCTCCCTGTGACTCTGAAGTAGCTGTGCTAGCTCAAAAACCAGATGTGTTCTGCTCTTTAGCACAGCTATCTAAACTGGCCTCAAAATGGCTACAAAACACCCCTTCAGTATAGGAAAAATGTCAATCCTCCATCCAATAATATTTTTACAGCTTCTTGCTGCCCAACAAACTCCGTTAAGTTCCAACAGTGTCAGTTTTACATCATTTTTGAAAGGTTCCTTTTTGAGTGAAGGACCAAGATTTTGTGTAAAGAAGAAAAAACAAACCAAACCCTCCTGCACGGCCTAAATGGCGCGGTGCCATTCGGTGTTGAGGACTGCTCTGGGCTTTTTTGGGTCCCTCCAGACCTGGCCCAGCTCATGGACAGTGCGTCTTGAGAGGTGATGGGTGGACAGCGTAGCCACATACACAGTCCCGTCTTCCAGGATGGAATTTGCTCACTCATCCTTATATCTGCTGGAAGGGGGGAAGGGTTACACCCACACCCATCTTGCCCGAGGAGAGAGGAAAATCCTCTTTCCTGCTAATCTCAGCCTCTGGTGCTTCCCAGGTTCTGATGTACCCAGAGGGAAGCTGTGCACGCTTCTGTGCAGAAAGTGAGTGCAGGAGGATGGTGGGAAAGCAGCTGGGAAGGGGCTGATCACTTGATCCAGTTTCACCCCAGGGTGTTGGACACATGAAGGTTCAGTCCCATGTCCTCCAGACAGGGAGGTTTGGATGGCTCCTGCCTGTGAATGGGAATGCCATGGCAGTAGCCAGGACGTAGCCAGCATGAGGACCCGGCTGACGTTACACATTACATTCCTCCCTGACCTTTGTCCATGGGCTCATTAAAATAATTGATCCTAGCCATGACAGTCACACAAGGACCCCATGCTTGTCACATCACCTCCTGGGTGGCTCCTTCCTTCCCACCGCTCTGGCCAGGCCCAAGTCTCTTTCTGCCAGACCTTCCCTTGCCCTGTGCTCCCCCGGGGACACGACAGCACCGTGCCCCAAGTGCCCCAAGAGCAGCAGCGGGCTGGGGTGACCCGGGGGGCTGGGGAAGGTGTCTCGCTGCTGCTCACGGGGAGATCCAGCCCGTTGTTTTGCCGGCTTTACTCCGGAGTGTTAATTATTCCAGCCCCAGGTGGCATTGTCCCTCACTATTACACGGTTGACCTGTATCTAATCCGTCATCATCTGAAACCCTCTGCCCCGTCCTGGCATCCCTGTTTGCCCCGAATCCCCCCAGCCTCCGGGTGCTTTCTTGCTCCTGCAAAAACCAAGTTACAGTTTCAGGACAGAATCAAAGAAAAGCTCCTTAATTTCCATCCAGCGAAACCCGGTGAATCTGGAGCCCCCCGGGGCGGCTGAATCGCGACCAGGCAGGAGCCGAGAGCCCGCAGGCGGTGGCGGAGGGTCCCTGTCACGCTGCCCTCCTTACCCCCGGCTGCGAGCGGAGATGTCTCTCGGCTCAGCCTGTCTTTCGGGCTGCTCCCCACTGCGAGAGCCGCACAAAGGAGCCCTCCCCGCTGGTGTCCAGGCCAGCAGCATCTCCAGCGCATGACTTGTAACCCGCCGAGCTGGTCCTTCACACGCCGTGAATGATAACAGGGAGCTGCAGCCCATTGTCTGCGGCCCTTGCGCCGGTTTGTCAAGTTTGCGGTTGCATTTTAATCCTGACGCCTTTTCAAAGCCCAGCTGCGCATTGTGTGGGCGCAGGAATTCTTGACTTGCAAATCCCCCAGCATTAAATTCAACCTTCTGGGGCTATGGGGATGGTCCGCAGAGTGAATGGGGGGCGGGGGGAGGCTCCTTGCCCCCTGCCATGAATAACAAGCAGATGAGAAGCAGCCGAGGACAGCGCAGGGGCTGGGGGAGCCTGGTGCAGCCAAGGTGACAGCAGTGGGGACTCTGAGGCCGGTCCGGTGCTCAGCAGTGGGATTTGTACCCAGACATGGCCAGCTTGCCAGCTCCCCTCGCCCCCTCCTGCCACGCTCGGTTTGGTGCCCAGAGCCGTTAAAGACCATATGTGATCTCCCCCAAAGAGGGCTCAGGCGTCCCTCCGTGTCACATCGCGGGGACAGTCCTTGGTGCCGAGCCAGAGAGAGGGAAGTGGGAATCAAAGAATCGCAGAATGGCTTGGGTGGGAAGGGACCTCAAAGCTCATGTTGTCCCACCCTCTGCCGAGGGCAGGGACACCTTTCCCCATCCCAGGTTGCTCCAAGCCCTGTCCAACCCGGCCTTCCAGAGATGGGGCAGTCACGGCTTCTCTGGGCAATCTGTGCCAAAGCATCACCAGCCTCACAGGGAAGAATTTCTTCTCCACATCCCATCTAACCCTGCCCTGTGTCAGCTTCCAGCCATTCCCCCAAGGATGGGTAAGGGACAGCACAATCCTGCCGGTGCTGCAGTGCCAGCTGATGGGTCACGCAGGTGGATTTAGCCTTTTCCTGCCTGTCTGGGTCTGCTCCAGGGATTGGGAAGCCATCCTGCAGGCTGGAGGTGTGGAGGATGGCCAGACCCAGCTGAAACGGGCACAGAGTAGGGGTCTGCCCATGCAGGTGGAGTTCCAGCTGCAATGACCTGTCCAGCCCTGTGGTTAATGCCAGCCATCCTCCTGCTCTGCCCAGAGAACAATGGGCATCCTGTGTGCAGGAGAAGGGCCTGCTGCCCCACTCCCCTACGGACTGGCTGAACCATCCTCTGACCAGTCGGGCAAGTTTTCAAAGCCATGGAGTTGGGTTTTTCATTTAAAAAAAAACTACACACACAACAAAAAACCACACATTTGTCAAAGCTGAAGTGTTTCAGGGAGCTGTATCGCTCAGGCAGACTTTTGCCAAAAGCTGGGCAGACTTTGGGTGGCAGCCTGCCCGATTTCCTAACCCTTTGCCTAGCAGGCAGCCTCAAAACCCAGGTTCCCAGGATGCGTCCGGGCTGCCAGGGCTCGCAGCTTCCCAGCCCTGAGCTTGGCGGGAGGCACGGGACACGGAACAGCCTCTCCCTGCTCTGGCAGGAGGACATCGACTCCAGGCACCGCTTTGCACAGGACCCCGCACTGCAGGAATCCCACGCCTCACCCCACGGCTCTTGTCTCTTCCGTGACGTCTCTTGTCTGCTGGAAGCGGCCCCAGCAACCCTCTGGAGCTGGGGCAGCGCGGGAAGTGTCAACTGACAGCTCTGCTTTGTTTCAGGGGGAAAAAAGAGTAACACAATCCCTTCTCATCTTCTCTGGTGGCCTCACTTAACTTCTCGGTGCCTCGGTTTGCCAGGTTCTGGGATCGTAAAGCCCTGTAAAAGACTTGGAGATCCTGGCACTTGGGGGAGGAAGGTAAGAATTAAAACAGGAGGAGCAACCAGCTCCCAGACCCCTCCACCACCTCCCAGCCCAGCACTGTCCTTTCCCCTCCTCTCTGCACGTTATCGAGTGCGTGTGATCGCTCTGCACATCTTCAACTCCCAGGACCCCTTTCTGTGCTCTCCCTGTCCTGTTTTCCTTCTCTCCAAGGCCCAGAATGCCACAGCCATCCCTGCCTCTGCCAGGCTTCCCTCCTCGGCTTCCTTGCCTGCTCTGCTCTGTGCAAGGGCTCAGACAGGCTGTCCCCAACTCCTTCTTTTTGTCCCTGAGCTTTCTTCACCTGGGGAGAGCCTCTTGTTCTGTTGTGGTTCTGTTGACACCACAGTCAGGCTCAGCAAAGCCTGGGATTGAGAACCACTCACTGGGAGGCTGAAAAATGCAGGAATATGAATCCCGCAGAAGTAGAAAAAGGGTTGAGGTTCCCTAGGACACTGGCCAGGAAGGAAGACCCTGAGCCCAGCCATGCTGTCCCAGCAAGCAGCTGGCCACTGTCTGTTGGCCATGGAGTGACGTCTGTCCTCAGAGAATTGCTCCCCACTCAGCAGAACTCCCCACTCCAACCAGAGAGAGAATTATCCCTTGTTTGTTTGCCCTGGTTTGTTTTTAACAAAACTGTGCTGCTGGCTGTTTATCACTTCATTTTCCTCCAGGAGATGAGGCAAGCGAAGGAGATCAGCCAGAATAAAACACGACCTTTATGGGCTGTGCTGTGGGCTTGGACTTTCCACCTACCGCCTGTTTGTACCAATGGGGTCTGAGCTGAGCAGATGCCAGGTGCCATGTTTGGTGCTGGCAGAGGAGCAGCATATGTAGCTCTGAGCTCAGGCCCACGGGATACTCCCCAGCGTGTGCTCATGACACCCACCCAGAGAGTTTTTGTGCCACAGCTCAAGTCACTTCCTCACACCCAGCAAATTCCTCCTCCTGGTGCCCGTCCCCCCACGGCGAATCTCAGCAGAGGAGGGCGGAGTGCTTGTGAGGGAACACGGCACACAAGGCACCATTTCTGGGTTGCTGGGAAGACCCAGGAATGCAGGGACTCGCTCCCTGGCCTTGCTCAGTCCCCAGCTGGGCTAATGAGTGCAACATTCCTCAGGCCTCCCTGGGGATCCGAGGGACTTTGCTCCCTGGACGTGCCCAGTGCGTGAAGGCCGAGTCTGCACTGAGGCACAGCAAAGCACAGCCATGTGAAAAATGCTCCATTTGGCGTGTCCACAAGCCCCAGCCCATTCCTGCCTCTCCTCTCACAGCTCTCCAGCCCAGCCTGGGACCTGCCCCTGGCTCTGGACCTGACTGGCTTCCAGCCAGGTGCTCACCAGCCTGGGCTCTAAGCACAGCTCAGGTCTTTGCTACTGGGAGTTGTTTGGAGCAGGCTGGCCGGCTCTCCAGCCATGCCCTGTGTGCTCCCCAGACCACCACACACTGAGCAGCCTTCCCGTGGGTCCTCCTGTGTCACACGGGTGTGCACAGCCAACCCCCTCCCCAGCTGGGTTGGGCGACACAACTTTGTTGTGAGGGGCCTGGCTTGGGGGTAGAAGTGATATCCTAAGGGGAGGCTGAGAAAGGCAAAACCTTCACCACAAAACGTCCCTGTCCAACCAACACTGAGTGCCAGGTGGGCCATTGGGTCCTACGGGGTCCTGCTGAGCCTGCTCAGGGGATCCACGTTCTGTCCCTCCTGCTCGGGGATCCACGTCCAGTGCTCCTGCAACATCCTCGCCTGGACCCAGCCTGTCTCCCCTTCCCTTTTCTCAGAGAAAAAGTAAGGCTCTCTCTGGTGTCTTTGCTACAGCCTCCAGTCCCAAAGTGTTCTGTCCAGTCACTCTGTGGACCTGTGATCCTTTGGAAGCACAGTGTGTACAGCACAGCTCTTCCAAACAGTCCTGAGAGGGGCTGGGGATGCCTCTGTCCTGGCTTTTGTGGTGCTCACATAAGAACTGGACCTTCATTGCATTTACCACAGACTCTAGCTGTGAAAAGAGCTCTTATGACTTGTTTTCAAACAAAATCCAAACTGTTTTGACCCATGGATGGCATCCTGAATTTTGAAGGTATTTACCGAGTAGCAGTGAGCTCAGAGATGTGATGATGGACCAGGGAAAGGGATATCTCCAAGGGAAGATGGGAAAAGACCCCACTCTAACAGCCATCTGCTGAGTGTCCTGGTGGCTTCTGGGCCACTAAAGATCTGAGCCACAACCCCAAAGGCCAGCTGTGGGACCAATGTGAATGGGGACAGTGAAATTCACAGTTCCGAGCTCTTTTTGAGAAAAAAAAGCCTTTTTCATTGATGTCTTATCTTCTGCCTCTGTGTTTGGAAGGTCCAGGGCTTCAAAATCCCCCACTTGAAGCACAAAGAAAGGTGTCTTCCACCCTCACCAGTCCCCCAGGCATGGTCAGATCAAGTGGATTTTGGTCACAGCTGAAGAATTCCCCTTCCAGACACGAGAGAGCCTTAGGGCACGCACAGGGAAGCAGCAGGGCATGAGGTGAGGCAATACTGGGAAGGCAACCAGCTCCCTGGAGGCATTCAGGGACATCCTGGGAGAGCAGTGGGGATGGGAGCTAGGCTGGAAGCCTGGCCCGCAGCCTGCCTCCCTCCTCCCTCAGCTGAGTCCCCGGCAGGTAGTGACAGAAACCAAGCAGGTCTGTTCGCGGTGACATTTTGGAGGATGCCTCCCGAAGATGAGTCAGGCTGTGCCTGCTGCGGAAAAACAGTGATGCAGAGTCTTGTGGGACAGCTTCAGTGGCTGTGGGGGAGGCAGGCTCACCTGAGCCAGCCTCGCCACGCCAGTCCTTGGGCAATGCCTACCACAGACACAGCCACTGGTTCTTCCAAGGGCATCCTGAACACCCGTCCTGTTCTTCCACAGAGTCATTAACGCTCCTGGAAACTTCCACAGCAGCAAGAACAGAGGTGTTCCTTCAGTGAGGTGCCCACCCAGAGGTGTCTCACGTACCTCTGCCTGCACTATTCCCACCCCATCCTGTCCCTGTTGCCAAGGTGCTCAGCTTAGCAATGCCTGCTGCTGACACAAGACCCTGGATACTGCCTATCACATTTCCCGTGAGCAGCAGAGAGCAATGAAAACAGAGATCAGAGAGCCGAGGAGAGGAGCTCAGCCTGCTAATTACAGTGGGAAAGCAACATTCAGCACCTGCTGCTGGCAGTTCCGTGCTTCTGCCAGGGGCTGCACGGCAAAACAGGTTTGGTTGGTGGCGAGACAGGGCAGCAAAACAGGATCCAGCAGGGCCAGGAGCGGTGAGGGGAAAGTTGGTGTTACAAGGAAGGAATAAGACAAACTGGTGGGGTCAGGATGATTGCATCCACAATGCACTGATCCAGAGCCACCCCTCCAGACGGACTGGGTCTGTGGAGAGGCAAGTTGTCACCATCATCACCCTTCTGTCGGCTCTGTTCTCGTCTCCGTGCAAATCACAATGTTTTCTTCCTCCCGCCGCTCTGCCAGGGTGATTTGTGTCAGCAGGGTCTCTGGCCAAGGTGATTGCAGCAGCCTATTTTTGGGAGTGCCCTTGAGAGCTGCAAGCCAGGAAGGTGGAGCCCAGCTGTTCCCGGTGTCCGTGCCCCGGGGAGGCTCCGACACCTGCACTCCCTGCTGGCTGCTCTCCAGTGCCTCGCTAATTGCGCCCGGGCCCTTAAATAATGCAGCGGCCGAGTGCTGGAGGGGCTGCCCGCTGGCTCTCCTGGTCCTCGGGAGGGGACGGAGTGGCTCAGCTGGGGGCCACTTCAGACTGCAGGAGATGGTAACATCTCCTTTCGGGTCCTGGGGTTTTGGCTCCAAAGGTGCTTTCTGACTCAGCTTGGTTGCTGGATGCCTGCTGACTGCCTGGGACTTTTATTTGGCTCTGAAAATCAGCAACAGGCTCATAGATCCTCGTTGTTTTGAGGCCATTTTAGGTACAGACAAAGGTTTAAGGAACAGGTCTGCACCCAAATGTATGTGAATCCTATTCTGACCGTCACATTTATTTATCTCATCTTACAACTCCAGGTAACATCCCATTGAGGTGCTGTCCACCCCCAAAGCTGCCCCACTTCACCTGAACATGGCAGGGATCCAAGCAGCTGTTCTTGAGCCTCCCTTGATCATCCCTGCCCAGAGAAGCTGTGGCTGCTCCATCCCTGGAAGTGGCCAAGGCCAGCTTGGAGGGGGCTTGGAGCAACCTGGAATGGTGGAAGGTGTCCCTGCCCATGGCAGGGGGTTGGAATGAGGCGGTTTTTAAGATCCCTTCCAACCCAAACTGTTCTGCGATCTGTTGACCTGCAACACCACAAACTGAAGGCAGAAACTTAACTGGAAGCGCGTTTTGCACCCCACAGCTCTGCATTCCAGACCTGCCCACTCAGTGAACACCAACAGCCCTTCCTGGAGTGGGTGTCACCCTGCAGGATGACACCCAGGATGATGGTGACACATGGGCTTCCACTTCTTTCTGTGTGGTGTTGCCCCTCAGGGTCTGAAATTTGCCTGGCATGAGAACAGTGGCAGTGCCAGCCGAAGGCCTGTCCTGCCCAGGCCACGGCCCCAGCAGCAGCTGGAGGGGAAGGATATCTCCCATATATATTCCCTGGGATGCAAGAAGAAGACAAAGACCCAGTCCTTCCCACAGCACTTTCCCAGTCTCCCTCTGCTCTTCCTGATCCAGATGCTGTCTGCAGAGTGCATGCTTTGCCATGGCTTTCTTTTCCATGATCTTGCATCCACACTAATGCTTTGATGCCCTTTATTTAAGGAGTTCCACAGCACCACAGCACGTTCCTTGAAAAATTGCTTCCATCCATCTGCTTCAACTCACTGCCTTTGCCTCATGTCCCTGCTTCTCAACTGGGAGGGAGAATGAGCAATCCCTGCTCACATTCCCTATGCTGCTCATCTTTTCCCGGATTTCTCAGCCACCCCGCAGGTGTCTCTTCCTGCTCTGCCTGTTCATGAGAGGTTCAGTGGTGTGGATGAGAAATGCTGTGGCTCGCAGGAAAGCTGGAGTCTTGCGATACCCTCCAAATATTGCTGAATTTATCTTTCCGGCACACCTGCCAAGCTGAGAAATCCTGTTACCCCTATTCCAGCGAGGAACAGCATGGCCAGGTAGCAACACTCCCCTGATGCAAAACAAGGAGATGAAAACCAGGTGCTGAGCCTGCACGTCCTTGCTCCCACCTGAGAGGTGCTTTGCTAAGCAAACCAGCTAAACCAAGCTTAACTAAGCACCCGGCTTAACCCAGCACCCAACCAGCCGACCAAAATCTCGTCATTATGGTGACCAACCCACTAACGCTGTGTTCTGCTCTCCTGGAGTTGTCGCCCAGCTCGGATGGCAGCAAAACCTAGCTGGAGAGACATGGCTTTTCCCAGACAAAGGGAAGGAGGGGAGGGAGCAGCTGAGCCGGTGGAACTGTTTGTGCAGCCGTAATCACACCGTAAAGCACGGCAACAGCACCTGGAAAACAGCCCTTGTGCGAGCCGGGCAAAGAGGCCCTGGTGACCAGAACGGTTCAATGTGGAGCTGCCTTTTTGGGGGGACTCACCCCCCCTGAGTGGTGGGTACACATACATGGGCTGCCCACAGGGGCAACGCTTTGATCCTTTCTGGCCAGAGAAGAATTGCTCCCTCCAGGTTTTAACTTCACATCTGTTTGCCTTCATTAAATATTTTTTTTTTTTAAATAGAGAGGAAGGCCAGTGTTTTTTGGCAGTTTGAAAGGGTCCCACCCAATGGAAATGTAAGGGAGCAGAGAACGGGGAAGGCCGGGAGGGAAGGTGTTCCAGCCTTGCCTGGGGCATCTGCTGCTCCCTGCCCTGTGACTGTGGTCCATGTGCCCTCCAGCTGTGCCACCTTCAATCTCTGCCCATGTTTCCCTTGCTGGTCAGCTTCTGCTGACCCCTCTGTGCGGCCAGAAGCACCATCAGTGTCGGGGACAGCAGAGACACTCGGAGCTCAGCTCTGGGGCACTGGAATGCCAAAGACCAGAGTGGAAGAGCGCAGGGTCAGACCCCATAACCCACCTGAGCCAGGCCGTGCACCTCCACGCTCTGTGTGCTCCGGGTGGGTACTGCGGCACACAGGGAAGCTTGAATCTGTCAGCAGGGGGGAATTTGCCATCCCCAGCATTCAAAGATGCTCAAGTGCCATTCTGGGAGACACAGGCAGGGTCTGGGAAGAGCCCATGAGCTGAAGCAGTGGGAGAGACGAGCCAGACTTTGCCTCTCTCTCAGCTCTGTCCCCCACACACTGCAAATGAGAGCTGCAAAGACCTCTGTTCTCCGGGCTGGCCTCTCCCCCTCGGTGCTCCTGCTCCCACTCTCAGCAGCTCAGCCCTGCATCCAGGTTTACATATAAATAAAGAGTGAGTGTGAAATCCACCCTGGGGTCTCTCCTGACTCCCACTTGGCTCCCTAATTGGAAAGTCTGCCAGCAGGAGATACTGCAGTGAGCTAAGGCAGAAACAAACTCCCTTTATCCCAGGCAGAGGGGATGGCTGGGGTTGGGTCCCAGTCCAAATCACACTGGCTGGGAAGGACACAGAGCAGGTTTGCACATGCTCTGGTTCTCCATCGGGCTCTGGGGGCTTCAGCACCGCTGTGCTGGAGGGAAGGGGCAGGGAAAGGATGTATCAGAGAGGGTTCTGCAGCTGCTCATCCCTCTGGGAAGGGCTGGACTAGCACTTTGCAATCCCTCACCACTTGATGCCAGCCAGGAGGGACATTAGGACAGGGGGGTGATCTCTGTGCAGCACTGGGCAGGCGTATTGCTCAAACACCTGCATCTTCAAACAAAGACACCTGGCTCTGAGGTTCCCCTGTTTGCTCAGTCTCCCAGCACACACACAGCTCCCATCCAAACACTGCTGACCTGCAGGGCCCGCCTCTCCTTTTGGTTATTCTGCCTAAAGGAATGGGGAGTCAGACTCTTCACCTCCTTCCCATAAGGGAAAACTGACTCTCACACCCTGTGGCCTCTATTTCTGCTCCCCAAGCCCTGTAGTTCAGGTGTTTCTCCCCACCTTCGATGGAGGCAAAGTGGCCCCACCTCCCCAGGCTACGTGGCACCTGGAACACTCCTATCAACAGCCACGAGCACTAGGACAGGCAGCTCGGAAACCTCCTCCACCAAACCCCCATTGATTTTTTTGCTGCCTCCTCTAGTTTTTGGAGGCCCTGGAGGCACAAACGTTGCCTTCAGTAGAGCTACTTCAAAAGCAGCAGTGATTTCAGTACAAGCAGATCAATGTTCCAGAGCTTTGTGTTTTCGGAGAAAATGGCACAGATCTTGTCTCTAACACTGCTCCTGGTGTCTGGGGGTGTTTTCCACAGCGGGATCCATGTTCACCCCGGGATCAGGGTTAGGTGGTGCACGGGTTCATTTCCTTTGGGACTGGCATCGCCCAGTCTCGATGAGCTCTCCAGATGAGCAGACAGGAAAGAAGCCTCAGGGAGAGAAGAGGAAGAAGGTATGGTCAGACACCAAGTTAAACCCAGGATGGAGTCAAAACAGGTACCCTGAGCTGCTGAGCACTGTTGCTGTGCAGAACCAATCTACTCCCAGGAAGGGCAGATGCTTTGCCTCTGAAAGCTCATCAGAATTTCTGACTTATGCAGGACCCAGATAACTGGGAATTCAAACGTCTTCAAACAGAAATTTCCATTTCTGACCAGTTCTCTAAAGCGAAAACAAACCTGACGTACGAAATACCACTTCATTGCTCATGTTGCCTGTGTGAATTGAAACATCTACTGATGCAGCAAGTGCTTTACGCCAAAACAACACCAAGATTAGTAAGCTCACTGCTTCGATCATGATGTTTGGAGTGAGAGCCAAGGTGGTGCAGACTCTCAGACATCTCCTGTACACATAGGCACCGCTTCTGTGGCCCTCGGAGGGTTTCTCATGGTCGTTCCCATGATTTGCCCTCTGAGACCAGACAGACACTTGCAAAGGCACCACTATGGCCATACCTTTTTGCTGGTGAGATTCTGCCAGTTGAGTGCTGCAGACTCTTCCTTTTACTAATCCTACCTCCTGGAGGCACTTAGCAACTAATCTGGATTACCTATTTCTACTGTTCCATGGCAGGGGAAACATCATTGTTTCAAGTCCTGTGGGCTCACTCCGAGGCAGTGGCCCATGGGAACATCCCCTTGTCTTCCTAATTTGATTTACGTTGCTCCTTTGCCAAGACCCCTCAAGTCTCACGTGGATTTAAGTGTGCCATTGCATGGGCTCCAAACACTCTCTCTTCGGGGACATTATCCTACTGCAGCGAACACCCAGACCTGGGCTTGCAGCAGGAGGATTATCACTGTTTAGCAGTGGCTCGTTAACAGATGCCTAAGGAAATACAGACAGCACAAAGCTGACCCGCAGCATGGAGCTGGAAACACCTTCCTGGTCTGATGGAGGCACTTCAGAGCATCCCTTGTCAGGTTTTAACCAACCCATGGAACTGCAGGTCAGAGCATTCAGACAAACAAAGTCCCATTGACTTCCCCAAACACTGGAGCGAGCCTTTGGCTCCAGTCACCCCAGAAACAACCAGCTGGAGTCAGGACTTCCAGAGCTTTGTAAGCCAAATGGGCCCAAGCTTGTGCATATAAAAGCCCCAGGGTCTGCCAGTCTCGGAGCTATTTTCCCAGCCCTCCTCCAGATCTGTGCCTGTGACTGTCATTTGTGAGGTGGGATGTGCAGCCCTGCCCACAGCGCTCCAGGCGAGGTCACGGAGACACCCCCCGCCTGCCTAACGCCTCTGTGAGACTCCTGACATCCTTCTCTGCAGCCTCGCCCATGAAGTCTCTTATTTTTATTCACCTTCCTGGTCACTGCTGGGCTCTCGAGCAGAGGTCCTCATTGGGTTGTCACAAAATAACCCAGTTCCTGGCAGGTGGCAGCCAATTCAGGAGCCCTCAGTGCAGAGGGTGGCTCTAGAAAGGCTCAGGATGGGCTCTGCCTCTGTTTGCGACACAATCTGCCCTAGTCTGTGCTGAGCTCAGCTGTGTGATCTAGGCTCACAGTACCTCTCTCTCCAATCAGCCTGGACACCCCACTGAACCCGACCCTCACAAGTTTGGAGCAAATTAATAGGACACGCTCTCACTCCAGACATCTCCCTACGCTCCCTCACGTGGCTCGTCTCGGTGCACACGAGACTTCCCACAGATGCCACTGAGTTTCATGTAGGAGGATTATTCCCGGGAAATCTCATTTCTCACTTCCACTCACACATCCTGGTGGCCCCTTCTAAGGACAGCAAAAGCCCCAGCCCAGGAGCCTTCCCAGAGAACTCAGATGAGTGAGGCAGCTCTTTTAGCCCAGTTGCGTTGGGCCAGTGTAAAAATTCATTCCTCAAACTGCTCTGGGGAAGGAGCAGCCTGGCTTGGTGGCCAGGGGCGACCTGCTCCAGAAGGAAGGATGCTGGTGGCTGTGCCAAAAGTCTTCAGCTTGTTCACTCACCCAAGAAAGACAAAGGCTTCAGCTTGTCCCCAGCAGCAGCATGGTGCTGGTCGTGGTGCCAGGATGCCGCGCAGACTCATGGAATTCCCAGGAAAGCCAGTTCAGCCGGGATTGTGGTGTTTGCTAGAATTCAAAGCTCATTGTTGCAAAAGCTTGTCCCCCTGCCTGCAGAGCCACTCCTCCCTTCCCAGGCACCCACCACAGCTTCGAATGTGGCTCCAGAGATGGTGAGCTCCTGCCTGTCCTGGTGAGCTCCTTGCCCATCCTGGTGAGCTCCTTGCCTGTCCTGGTGAGCTCCTTGCCTGTCCTGGTGAGCTCCTTGCCTGTCCTGGTGAGCCAGCACCACCCGTGACAGGAGTCTGGATGGTTCCAACCCTTCCAGACACCACCAATATCCACCCAGTTGTTTTGGGCTCTGCCCTGGCTGTTCCTGCTTTAGTGCCTCCTGCAATGAACAGGCCGTGAGCCTGGGTAGCTTGGGGACAATTATTTCTGCTCCACGTGGGTGAATGAAATCTCTGGTAGCGGGGCAGGACCTTGCTGCAGACCTGGGTGTCCCTGGGATCTTTGTCAGAGCAGTTTGGGGATTGGTAAGGAAATTTCATCCCTTTGGCGCTGCCTCCAAGGGGTTTCCAGGTGGTGGCTGAAGGCACTGGGCTGGTATCCTTCCCTCTGAGCAGGGCAGGCAGCTCCTCTGGGCAGGAGCTTCTCCCTCCTGGCCAGCCCAGGGAAGAGATGACCTCCTTCAGAGAGAAGTGCTTGCCAAGCGTAATTTAGATTTTCTAAATGTCTTGTCCCTCGTCCTGTGGCCCCAGAGCCACTTCTGAGGGCTGACACTTGCAATGGCAGCCAGAGCACTGTCCCACAGCAGAGGGGAGACACACATTCCTCCTTCCCAGCACAGCGCATCCCATCCTGACCTCCACACAGCCCCAGCTCTGCATCGCTGCCCGGCCTGCGAATGAACAGGACAGAGCTGCCCAGCACAGTGTCCACCACCAGGCTAATCTCGCTCTTGTGGAGCAAAGCCCCAGCCTGTCTGCACAGTGAGGAAGGACCAGCCGGGACCGCAGCCTCCCCTCCCCATCACAGCACCCAGGATTGCAGCCCCAGGCGGATTCTCTCCTCGCTGGATAACTTACACGTAGCTTCCCTGCTCCATATACTCAGCTGTTCCTCTGATATGGTGCCAGTCTCAACACATGGAATCCAGGCCTTCAAAATCTTCCATAAGCTCAGGCAACTTTACATTAGCACATTGTCGATGATTTCGAAGCCTACGGGCTCAGCCCGGCGAGCCTTCCATAAAATATCGAGCGAGGTAATGGTAGCTCTGCATGAAGCAGAATGAACCGGTGGAGTCGTCCATCTCTCCAGCCACTACATTTCTCCTGGCTGAATAAAAAAGGTTGTTTAATGGCAGTATTAAATTCAGTGCCACCTGTTGTATTCCTGTGTCCCCGGGACCTGAAAGGAATGCTCTTCTTGCAGCTTTCCGTGTTATTTGTGAGGATATGGCTCCTAATTGCAGCTCTGCTATGTTAACATTTCCAGGAATTTTCATCAGGCCATTCAACATCAACTCTTAGTTCCTGAGAGTTTCCCTTTTCCCTTTCCTTATGAGACTTTTGCCATTCTTCTCCCAGGGTGAGTGAAAAAACAGAGTGGAGAAGGGAGATATGAACATTCAAAGTCTTGAACCAATGGGTCAGTGAAGGAATTGCTGCAATATTTTGCATTTTGGGACTATTCACCCCCAGTGACTAATTCCTCCTTTCTCTTCATTATGAAGCCGCATTTTGTTCCCTTCAAGAGACCTTTTCACCCAAACCCTTTCTCAAACTCCAGCCCTACAGTTCACAAGAAAATCTGGAAAACCATTCCTGCTCTCCAGGGTATGCAGTTAATGGAAGAGAGCTGGAGAAAGACCTGGCCACAGGTCCAGTGGGGCAACAGATGTCCCCTCCTGTCCCTTCCCTGACTCCTGATGAGCAGCGGAATGCTCAGCACCACGGCAGTCAGACACCTTCCCTGACCCATGGATGGCATCACCTGTCACCAAACCACCAAAAATGTCTCTAAGGTCAGCTGCAGGCTGGCCCACCTGGCACTTGGCAGGAGAGGTGGCAGCTCTCGGCCTCCCGCTGTCCCTGCTCCCAGCAGACCTGTTCCCTGCTCCTCGTCCTGCTGCTGGTGGATGTTTGCAGATGGCTCATCCCACCCCTGCCCTTCTCTGCAGCCCCTTTTCTCCCGCCTCTGTGCAGACATCAGCGCTGCCTGTGCCATCCCCAGCACGCTCTGCGGGCCAGCCATGAGCTTCCTGCTGCCTTTCACCATCTCCTCCACAAAGCCCTTGGCCCAAAGCCCCGCGGGCCCGGCTGATCCTCTGGAGATATCTGCCAGCACAGCCTGCCCGGACTCGCAGCTCTCCCGGGAGGCAGCGTTCCCGGTGGGAGGAGGGAGATGCTCATCCCCTCTTTCCTCCTGTCGGCACCCACTGCCCTAATCCCTGGGTCGTGCTGCATCTGCATCCCCTGAGCATCCCCAGGACATCCCCGGAGGTCCCCATTGCACGGCACCGCCTGCCCCCGAGGCCTCGCATCCCACCCACTGGAGCACCACGGGGGAGGTCACCGCGTTTGATGGCTCTGCCAGGGGACAGCTGGCTTGTTCCTGTTCCAAACCCCTTCCCTGAAGCTGCCAGCCCAGCTGGGAATCCTAACCCCATCCCTCATGCCAGGCAGGGGGGAGGACAGGGATACCGTGGTGGGGAACCCCATCCTTCCCGGCACCGCGGAGCAGCAGGGGCCGAGGGCAGGCGGAGAGGGCTCAGATTTCAGCTCCGCTGCCCTTGGAAAGTCCATGCCAAGAGGACCTCAGAGCTGTTTGGACTCGTTTGCCTCTCCCCGCCTCTGCAGGAGGGTGTGGGTGAGATTCCGCTTGCCAAGAGAGCCCCATGGCTTGTCCTTCTTGGCTGTTTATGGCTCGGACCAGCTCAGGTTTCTAAGCTCTTCCCAAGCCGGTAACTTTGGGGTTTGTTTTTTTTTTTTTTAAAAAAAAAAAGCACTGATTTTCTCCTTTCCCCACCCTCCCATCCTCCACCCTGCGATTTGTGGCCTGGCCTGAAGATGGTGAACGAGCAGCGGCGCTCCAGAGCACAGCCAGGGCTGGGCCACCACTGTGTCCACCCCGGTTCCCCCGAAAACACCCCCGGGACCCAGGCGGGCGGCGAGGGGGGCTCAGCATCCTCCTGCTGCACCCCGTCAAGCGACCTCCCTCTGGGCTCCTGGTGTTCTAACCTGGTCTCCCAAGAGAACACGACCCAGAAAGGCCGGGGGGCGGTGCTGTGCCCCTTTCAGCCCCCCCAGAAGATGTTTTCTGCTCCCTGCTGAGTGGCAGGCTGGCAGCAGCAGCCACAGTGTCTCAGTCCCCCACTGCAGAAAGGGCTGGGAGCCCTTTCCCAGGGTGCTGTGGGGATGAATACAGCAGATAGCATGAGGTTCCCAGAGCAGGTAACATCCCCCTAATTAAGATAAATACTAATTAAGTCTGGGACTTTCAGAGAAGCCCTGGGAGCAGACTCCAACTCCTGTTGAATTTCAATGGGAACGAGACACCTGACTCCAGAAAAACCCAGCCTCTGATATTAAGCTTAAATGGGCCCTTCTCTAACGTTGATATATTGCTGCTCTGTAACTTATGAGCGCCTTCCCGTATATCCGAGCACAACATCAATGTCCTGGAAATGCTAATAAGGAGCTTTAGGAGGGCAGCAGCGAACAGGCTCCAAGTCAGATGCCCGTGATCATCCCGTGCTATTAAACATTATGGACAAGCCTTGAGCAGAGCTTACCCGTATTGCACACGAGGCTCTGGCTGAGCCCTGGGTGCTTTGTGCATCCCTCCCTCCTCCTCCTCCTCTTTTTCCTCCTCCTTCCCAGCTGTGGAGAGCTCATGCTCTCCAGTCCTGTGCCCTGTGGGATACCCTGGCAGGGGTGAACAAGGCCAAGGGACGGTGCACTCCTGGTAGCTGGTTCACACTGAGCTGTGCCTGCTGGGAACAGCCTCCCTGAGTCCACCGAGGGACGGCAGCAGGGAACAGACCCCCGGCAGCCACAGAGGGATGGGGGCTGCAGCAGATGGGTCCTTCCCCTGCCCTCCCTCCCTTGTCCGGTGGAAGTTGTGGGTCACCCCTGCCAGGACCATGCTGTGAGGGCTGTGCTGAGTGGCCACAGCAGCAGAAGCTGCGTAGGGAGGTGGGGGGGACATAACCCGGGTGTGGTGATGGAAAAAAATGAAAAGCGCTTGGGTTTTTCAGTGCCGGTGATCCGGGATCATGGAGCGGCAGCGCGGAGCTTGGGAGGCAGAACCATTTGGGAACTCCAGACCGTGAGACCCCTCCGCGAGCCACCACGTGTCCAGCTGGCTCAGACCCAGCATTGTGACGGACTGGACTTGGCCGGCCCATTGCCAGCCCAGAGGTCTGACAAACACAACCTCTCTGTCCTCCGGCCCCGCTCGCCAGCGCCTGTTTCGAATTAGCATTTCCCCTGCCCCCACCACCCGCCATTTGGGCAAATCCCTCAGCTGCCTGCCAGCAGTGCCGGGCCAGGGGAGACCAACCCCGGGAGCCCCGTTTGCTTTCCAAGGACTTTCCCAAGTCCCCGGTACACTTTAGCAATTAGAGGGTTAAGTTTCCTCCCGGCCTCGCTGCATTAACTGGAAAGGAATGAAGTGTCAGGCATGTTCTCACCACAGCAGGCTGTTGGAAAGCAACTCCCTTCTCCACGCACACACACCTCCCACTGCTGCGACCAAATTATTTTCTATCCTCCAGAGACCCAGTATGCCAGACAAAATCTGCAGCATGACTCTGATTCATTGCAAAAGGATGCAGATGTAATATTCCCTTTTTTGCCGGGGCTTCTCGCACGCTAATTCACACGGCATCTCGGCGTTTTGAGTTTTACAGCTCTCCTGCTTTCTTTATTATTTTTTTCTTCGGAGGGCTCTGACGCCCCTCGCTGACCCTTGGCCCCGCGTCCTTTCTCCCAGCACCACCAAAATAAAGACACTAAGCCTCCCATCTCCAGCTTGCAAATAGGCAGCTCTCCCCAACGTGCTAATTAGCCGAGTGTTTGGAAGTAAATAGGTAAGATTGGTGGTAATTTCCTGGCTGAAGGGGTAATTATTTGTTTCAAACAGGCTGCAAAATAACCCCCGTAAGGTGAGATAGGAAACTAAATTCAAAAGAGGTTTCCTATTCCCACTAAGCAGGATTGAAAACTGGTTTGAAATTCCTTTTTTTATTTATAGTACATGGTATCCATGGAAACCTACAGAGGAGGTCATGGTAGCTAGGCCTCCGTTTCACCCTGCTCAGGGGATTACCGTTGCACAGTGGTACGCAGCCGTGTAAGAAAGTAGATTCACAATTCCCCGCAAACAGCCCCCCCCGCCAGCCCCCAGCCCCAGCCTTCCTGGAGGGCTGCAGGAGAGCTTTTGGGAGGCTCATAAATCTGCTCCGAGATGGGAAAGTGATGGGAACTGTGCCTCCAGCGTCCCCCAGAAGCAGGAGGCTGCCGGGAGCACGCCGGCTCCCCGCGGTACCCTGACGCGCTGCGCTGCGGGACGGAGCCGCTCGCGGCGTGGCAGCGGGAGCAGCGGGATGCGCTTCCCCTCGCCCGGGCTCCCAGCCCTGCTCCAAACCCCGCGCGAAGGGGAGGAGCACCGTGGCCAACTTTTCACTTGGCTGAACCAAGTGAGGAAAGCCCAAGCGCGGTCCAGATCCCGAATTCCCATTTGCCAGCAGGGATGTGCAGGCAGGGCATTTTCTGCGTTCACCTTTCCCTGCTGTTCTCAGGAAAACCGCAGCTTTAGAGGAAGCGGGGAAAGCAGGAGGAGAGGGATGCCGCAGAAACGGCTGTGGGTTTTGGCCGTGTCCCGGGGCCGTGGTGCTGGGCACTGCTCCCCTCATGATTCCAGCAGGGGAAAAAGGCTGCTCCTCGCCTTCAGGAGCTATTTGGGCTCTTCCTTGTACGATTCTTTTGCCGCTGCGGACAGGAAAGGCTTCCAATTCCATGCTGGCTGCCTGTGATTTAGCAGGAGAGCGCGATCATTACTTTTTATGCCGCATGTAAACCCCGGCTCCAGCCCGAGGAGCGGCTGATGCTGCACGAACACCCGCGAGCAGTGCACGAGTAGGTGCGCGCAGCCAGCTCGCTCCCCCGTGCTGGCAGGGCCACGGAGCCGGGATGTTCCCCGGGAAGGCAGAGGTGGAACGTGGAGCTGCTCCACGACCATTTTCCGCCCAGCCCAGCCTCTCTCCCGGCCCGCCCGCCGTCCCCTTGAGCCCCCCGCGCTCTGCCCCAGCCGCGCGCAGAGCGACATTCCGCCTGTGACCTTCACTAATTCACTTTCCCTCTCCACGCCGCATTCCCTCAGCTCGCAGAAGGACTCGCTTTTTCACACAGCATAAAAATAGCCTGCGCAAGGCGTTGCCAGAGGAAGCTGCGGGGCCAGCAGCGCGCAGGCAGGCGGAGGGACCGGCTGTGCCGCGCGGGTCCCCGCTCACGCCACTCCTCGCCCGGCAGGGAGCTCCCAGACCAGCCTCCCACCACCCAGACGCCCTTGGCCTCCTTAGCACCCCAGCTTCTTCCTGCGCCGCTGCCTTGCTGTGCGCTCGGTCTCGGATGTGGTGAGATTCAGGCGGTCAGCAGCAGGGAAGTGCTGCTTCATCAACCTTACCCCTTAAAAGGAATGTTTTTCCCCTCAGTTTTGGGAAGCTGAAGCCTGAAAGCATCAAATTTAGGTGAATTGCGAGCCGGATTTTTGAGGTTTTCTAAACGAAAAATTATCCAAAAAACAATCCCCATGTCCTCTATGGAAATGACCCTGGTTTGAGTATCTGTCAGTGGGAAATAGCCCTGGAGCCATCACCGTCATGCAAACCTGAACTCTTGGTACCAAACCGACTTTATGTCACCATAAAACACCTCCAGCTCCTCTTCTCTTCACAAGCCCTTACCTTGATTCTTCCTCTGCCATCCCTCCAGCTGGCCTGTGCACGGCACCATATGACAACGGCCACCCCCAGCCACTTGCTCAGGCTTCGAGCCAGTACCATGGTGTTTTCCCATTTCCCATCACCATCCCTGCTGTGCCTCCCAGCCACCCCCCTTGTTCTTCAGGTCCTTTCCTAGGCCTGCCCTTTGCCTGGGAGCATCTCATCTGCTGGGCAGGGCTTCAGCTGGCAAGGGAGGAAGCCTCCACCTGCGAAGTAACCTCTGGACACACCTCTTGGCTGATTTGAGGAGGTGAATTGCCTCCTAGAAGTGTCCTTTTCTCTCTAGCACCGGCTATAAATGCTGGAGACATCAAAAGGGAGGCAGAATGAGGCCAGCCCTGCTCTACCAAGTGACCAGCCAGTGCCATCACACGCCTCTGTGCTCCGTGTCAGACTCATCTCCTCTCCCTTCCCTGCCGCAGGGAGCCACACCGCTCCCCAGCTCAATACAAACCCTGCGTCCACCCCATATGTCTTTCCTCACATTAAGTCCATCCCCACGGCTGGTGGTTTTCTAGGGCTCACCACAATTTTGTGCCTACCTTGACGCGTGCTATGCTATCGCCAGTACAGTCAATCAATCTTGCCTTGGCCAATAAGCAGGAGAGAAGTAATGTTTTTCCTACTCCCCCAGCTCTCCTCTCCTCCCGATCTCCATCAGGCACTCGGCAAGTTCACAAGGGCAGCCCGCTCTCGGTTTCCTTGGTCACGCACAGCAGCTTGCCCTCCTAGAGTAATAAAAACAAATGACACGTTGCTGGTTGTTGTCAGAGGCGTTGCCGGGCCCCTCCATGGAGAACAGATTTGGGGCAAAGGAGGCATTTTCATTTTTAGGTTCCTTCTTGGGCAGGTGGAGGAGAAGTTGCCAGTGGACGTGACTTGTCAGTGGATGTAACGCCGGAGTCAACTGAAAAGGATGAGCAAAGGTTGAGGAATGCAGTCTGTGTCTGCTCGGAGATGCCAGAGATGGGGAAATGATGCTGGAACTGATTATCTGGGAGGAGGCAAGACCCAGAGGTGCCTGTGCCAGGTCCTGATTACTGCAGGAGGGGGACAAGCCCCCATTTTGTAATGCTGCACCCGGCCCTGAATTTAGTCACCTTGATGTGTGGACATCAGCTCTAGAAAGATGAAGAACAGATTACACTTCCCTCGTGGCTGGAGCCAAGACTTGTCCTGCTTCCATTTGCAGCATATCTGAGTTTTCTCCCAGCTCAGCATCCTCTCCACATAGGCACATGGAGAAACACATGGACACACACACTTAACTGCTTGGGAGGAGGTCCCAGGACCCCAGCAGAGCTGGAGCTTGGGAATTCAGGAGTTACTCAGGCCAGGAGCCCGGTTTTCCTTTAGCCCACATGTAGCCCACAGTGATGAAGACCCTATCAAGCTGCCCCCCACTCAGGAGCCCTGCACCGCCCATCCCGCAAGTTCCGCATCCCATCCCACGTGGGAGTGAGCAGGCTGTACGAGCCCATGCGCCCTGGGCAGCCAGCAGCGAGCAGCTCCGTGCCTGGAGGATTTCACCATCTGGCCGCTGATTCAGGCACCAGTCCCTGCTCCAGGACATTCCAAAGACTGCAGGAGGGGAGGGCTCAAGACACCTTTATCTTTGGCTTCGCCTCTCCCTTTTTTCCTATTTTTATTAGCTGGGAGACAGCCCATCCTTTTTATAGCTCTGAATTCAAGGGTGATCAGATGAAAGTGGAGAGGGGCTCTTGCATGGGTAGATGAGCAGCCATAAGGTCAAGGCACCTGAAGGAGAAGTTTCCACCTTTCACAGCCCTAAAGATTGTCCCATAAAATTACTCATAAAATTAAAGTGGGTTTTTGGTTTCAAAGTCCTAAGAAACTTGAAATAGTCATCAGTCAATTCTGGAATACGGGCAGCCTCAAACCCCTGGTTACTGAAGCAGAGGTTAATGCTGAGCTGAAACGTCTGCTGGGCACACGATGGACACAGCAGTGCCCAGCTCAGCTCGGGCGTTATGGCTTAGGCAGGGGGTGATAAGTTGTTCTCACTATCACACTATGGATCTGAATTTCTTCAGTCAAATTCTTCCAAATAAAATACAGAGCCGCCTCCTCAGAGGCTTCCAAAGGATTTACGAGGACTGGGTCCTCTCCAGTTTTCTTTCTGTATCAAAGTGATGATTTAATTAATTGATGGTCTAATTTCAGTCTGGAACTGAAGCTAACCTGCTGATATGTGAATCTGACCTTGGTACAGATTAACCATGGTGGCAGTTAGTGTTAGTTTAACAGTGTTCAGAACAGCTTTGCTGTGGTGATGCCTTCCCTGGACTTTGCTTTATAAAAATCTACCCACAGCAGGGTAAAAGCCGAGTGTGAGGGACAGGGATTCAGGCAGCTCCAATCACCTCGGAGAGGGGGGAGCCCCTGGCTGCGGATGTCACTGTCATACCTGTGGCAGCTTTGAAGCAGGCAGGGGAGCTGATGCCGCTGAAAAACAGCCCAGGCAAAACTCGGGAAGGTTCCGCTCGGCGGCAGCCACAAGGTCATGCAGCCGCGTGGGTCAGCACAAGGTGGAGAAGAGGCTGCACGGGAGAAGCCCCGGGGCGGCAGGGCCCGCGCTGTCCTGTGCTGTCACTGCCAGGAAGGAGGAAGCAGCTCCAGGGACGTGACCTCCAGTGCCTCACACGTGTCCCTGGTGCCAGCAAATCCACGGAGCAGCGGTTGGACCTGGTGGCTGTCTGCATGTGGTACGAGCCTCAGCGCACACACACCCCACACACATCCTGTCACACCTGCCTGCAGCCTGCACAGGCCTGGGACTGTCCCTGCCACAGGCACACACTGTCACACAGCCTGTGAGCACACACACATCCTGTCACACCTGCCTGCAGCCTGCACAGGCCTGGGACTGTCCCTGCCACAGGCACACACTGTCACACAGCCTGTGAGCACACACACAGCCTGTGAGCACACACACAGCCTGTGAGCACACACACATCCTGTCACACCTGCCTGCAGCCTGCACAGGCCTGGGACTGTCCCTGCCACAGGCACACGCTGTCACACAGCCTGTGAGCACACACACATCCTGTCACACCTGCCTGCAGCCTGCACAGGCCTGGGACTGTCCCTGCCACAGGCACGCACTGTCACACAGCCTGTGAACACACACACACACACACACACACACACACACACACACACACTCACACAGGGCACAGTGTACCTGCACACAGCTTACACAGACACACAGCCTCTGTTCCTCACCCTTACACACGTGCACACATATCCATCCTCTGTACATGTGAACACACACACGCATGTACTCGCCAGGCACATGGGTTACCCACCCAGTGCTCGCCACACACCCCCCACAGCCCCACTCTTCTCACTGTCACCCCAGGCCAGAGCTGGTGCTGCCCCAAGCCCCTGGGCAGTCACTGGGCTGCTCCTCTCTGAGTACAGATCCACACCAGGGATTTCCCTGAGCTTCACACCAAGCACAGGACCCCACCAACCCCCTCATGCCAGCCCCCACTGCACCAGGCAGGATCACCTCCTGCCACTGCCCACCGGCTCTCTCCATCTCAGGCTGGCAATGTTTGGGACATTCCTGGCTGCCAGAAAAGAAGAGGCATTAGGCAGTGCAGCAGGACCTGTGTGAGCTGGGGTTACAGGGTCCTGCTGGGTGGTGGGATGGAGGGGAGACCTCAGAGCTGGCGTGGGTCTGTGTGCACATGGCTGGACACTGCCAGCAGGCCCAGCATCCCCACACACCCCTTCTTACCAAGGGTCACCCCATGTGTGTCACTCCCTGTCAAACAAAACCATGCTCTTGGTTCCCAGCACTGCCACGGCTCCTTGTGCAGCCTGGGTGCCACAGCACCTCCTGCCCTGCAGGGTGGCTCACACCAGATCAGCTCTCACGGCCTGGGGAGGTGAACCAAGGGCAACAAAGCTTTGGGATGAGGAGCTGGAGCTTCTTCCTGCAAGCAGCCCTATGGCAGCCCGTGTGGGGTGACTGTGGCTCAGGGTGCTGCAGAAGAGGCCAGTGGAGCAGGGGCTGGTGTGTGCAGCCGGGGGAAGGACAGCACAGCCTCATTTTGTATAAACCGAAGTGCAAATCCTCCGTGCCTGCCACGGGAGCTGGGTCCCGCGTGGCCGTGGAGCTGCCCGCGGGCTCAGGGTGAGCATCGTCCCGCGGCACCGCGCTGAGAAGGTGAAACCAGCTCGAGCTGCAGATCGCCGCTGGGGCGGGGGGATGGCTGCAGGCTAATAATATTCCGTGTCTCATTATGCCGCGTATTAAGCTGAAATTTGCAGATGCTCTAATCACCGCGAGGCATTCTGCGCACACAGCCTCCCTCCAGCCCGGCAGCGCTGTGCAAACACCGGAGGAGAAGCCCTGCTAACCACCCTGCCACATGGTGTCCTGGAATCTTTACAGACCATTTCACCTTCACAAATAGCCTTGGAATGTCTGTGCATCGACAGCCCCTGCGGTAGCCAGATAGGCTCAGCCGCCTCCTCTGCAGCTCCCCGGGCCCCTCTTAAGCTTTTTCCCATCACGCCATGCAGATGCGAGGCTCCGGAATTTACACCGGGGCTGGGTAAAGCGCCTCACGTCGAATGTGATCTGCGCCCCAGGCTCGCAGGAAACGTGAACTGTATTTTATAGAGGTTGAGGAAAGCTCCTGCCTGAATTGCTTTAATTTTTTTTCCCTCTCTCTGTCTTCTCTCTCCCTTATTTTTTTTTTTAATGATTTTCTTTTCTTTTCCCAGATCTCTGCCCTTTGCCCTCCCGCGATCAAAGGGGGCACGCATTCAAGTGCCGTGGGAATACTCGCTCCTTGCGTATTCTGGGCAATCTCACGAGAAAAGCTGCTTTTTCCCCAGAGGTAGGGAAACGCGGATGGCCCGGGGTGTGGGAAGGAGGGGTGTGAAGCCTGAGGCTTCCCTGTGCGTGGGAAGGCAGGAGAGAAGAGCAGCGCAGGAAGGGTTAACCGGAGACTGTCCTTGCTGTTTTTTCCAGGCCTGGCTGCACCAGATTCTTCCATTTCTCTTGGCAGGGATTGAAGCCGTGGGGCTGAGCTAAGCGCACGAGCCTGGAGAGTCCCTGTGCTCTGGCGGTGAGCAGGACCCTGAGCGAGATGCTGCAGCTCATTAGCAAAGCAGCAGCTCGTCCAGGGCACGCAGGTGTCAGGCAGGCAGCAACAACAGCAAAACAGAGACAAGGAGGCAGAAATGCAGCAAGATGGGGAGCGTTTGCTGCTCTGGGCATGCACATGCACACATCCATGCACACCCATGGTTACTACCAGTCGTAGCACAGACGGAAACCTCGCCTGAGTAGGGTCAGGAGTGAGGGTTTGGTGATTGAGTTCATCCCCAGTGGCTGGTGCTGGCTTGGGCCGCCACCTTGACTCTCAGTTCATACAGCATTTGGCAGCTTTTCCTTGCTGGGGAGTTGTGGTCTCCCTCACCCACCATCCCACACTGGAGGGGTGATTTGGAATGATCGGGGAGCCCCAAGCAAGGCTGTGCGCTGCCCACCTCCGGGCCGGCAGTATGGGGTGACCCAGGGAGCGCCCTGACCCGGGAAAAGGGCTGGGAATCCTTCCCTGAACGAGCACAATGGCTCCTGTCCTGATGGCTCGGCTGGCTCGGCGCTCACAGTTGCCCGGGCGACTGCTCCTGGAAAAGCGCGCATGGCCGGAAAAGCTCCGGCTGCTGGTCCCGGCGGGTCCGCACCCCCGGCTCGCTGCTGGAGGGGCTGGCACTGCCCTGCAGCAAACCCCCTGCTCACACCCCCTAAGGGTGACCCCAGCGCCTGCCACTGCTCACACAGCCCGAGGTCTTGTCCTGTGCAGGTGCCCAGAATCCAGACCCAGAACTGCCACTTCTAAAGAAAACCAGGGACAATCCCGACTCCCCCTTCCCGTGGATTGGTCAGGGTTGGTGTGTGCTGCTGCCTCCCCTGGCACTGCTGTGGGTGCTGTGCTGGGCACTGTATGATGCTGCCCTGAGCAGCCAGGGACTCCTTATGGCTTCGGTGTTGGTCTGTCCTTCACCTAGGACGTGTTTTTCCAGGTGGAGCCCGAGCTGGATGGTCTGTGATTTTCAGCTGCTTGGCCATGGGTTCCTGTAACAATGAGAGGGAAACACAAAATCTCCTGGGCAGAGACCCTGGAGGAGCAGCAGAAGGATTCAGGGTCCTGTGAAAATTCACACAGGCATCCTCAAAGAGGTGTCCCTGTGCTTGAGAACATTGTCCAAATTGTTCTGGAGCTCTGGCAGTCTTGGGGCCATGCCCATTCCCTGGGGAGCCTGTTCAGTGCCCCACCACCCTCTGGAGGAAGAACCTTTCCCTGATATCGAGACTAAATCCCCGTGACACAGCTCCAGCCATTCCCTGGATCCTGTCCCTGGTCACAGGGAGCTGCCCCTTGGGAGGAGCTGCAGCTCCAGTGAGGCCTGATCTCAGTGTCCTCTTTTCTAGGCTTCTGTAGCTTCACCTGCCCTCTCAGTGCCAGCCACCTTGGCCCTGCATGGCATCTCTCTCTGGGCCTGTCCCTGCTCCCCAGCCATGTCCTCTCCAGCCAGTGCATTCCCAGATTTCTCCATGGCAGGGCACAGCCGGGGCAGTGCCACAGAAGCAGCCCCAGCATCCATGCAGATAGAGATTTGGGAGCAGATCCAGAGACCAGTGTGTTCCAGCCTGGACACCCCTGATCCAACATCCACTCGGCAAAAATGCATCCCGCAGGAGGAAGGAAACAAAAGCAGGGATGATTTAAAGGGAGGATAAACTCCCTCCTTCTGTGGGATTTTGTCCTTGGCCAGAGGAGGAATCACCTACTGCAGGAGTTTGATTGGGGTAAGTAATAGAGCCCCTTAAGCTGAGGTGACACCTCCGATGAATGCTGCATTCAGCGGGGGACAGGCCATATGCAGAAATAAACAGGGGCCCGGGACACACTGGCAGCTCTTTAAAAGATTGTTAATAATGTGCTGTTCACGTTCCTCGGAGACTGCTGCCATGATCTGCCAGCAACAGACGCTGGCAGTCCTGATGGGAGTAACTCCTGCCGTGACAGAGCCCTCGCCTGTCACCAGGCACCAGCCTAACCTGCCCTTCCCCTGGCCATGACCAGCAGCACTGTGGAGGGGAACACAGTCCTGTGGCAGGGACCGCGCTGATCCAGGTGACACAGGGCAGGGGACAACCTCAGGCTTTGCACTCAAGCCCTGGTGGTTCCCAGCATGGACCAAGTCCTCAAAAACAGGAGGGGTCTGGAGAGGGTGATGCTCCAGATCTGGCAGGGCAGGGGAGATAAGAGTGGACCTGCAGCTAATGGGGCCGAGAGGACAGTCCCTGGAGAGCAGGACAGCCGTGGGACAGCTGGGTGGACACACAGCCATCACTGCAGGCATTTCTCATACTGCAGCTCGTGAGCCAGCCTCTCCGTGCTCGTCCTAGAGCCTGAGCAAACAAGGTCCAGGTCAGAGTAGTACAAGGGAGAGGGAAATGGAAAATCCTTCAAACTGCCACGTTTCTGTGCAACCCACATCCCCACATCCAGGCTGGCCTCAACCTGGCCCATCAGCTCCCAGCACTGGGCACAGGGAGGAGGGAAAGACCATGGAGCTTTCCCCCTTTCCTGTAGGCAGGGATCGAAACGTGTCAGGCTGGAATTCTCCCAAGAGCGGCTCCCTCCTGGGCTTCGCCGCTGCTTCCTGTTCTCGGGGGCAGGAAATACCAAGCAAACAGCTCCGTGCATGACTTCAAAACTTCCACTTCCAGCGCCGGCTGCAAGATGAGGATGGAGGAGCCTGGATGATGGGAGCAGCCTGCCCAGAGGCTTTGCTCCCATGGACCGTCCCCCCTCTGCCTCTCCTCTGCCCCTTGGGAAGCCAGGTCCCAGGAACAGCTTCTCCCAGCCCTTAATGCCAGGCTCAGGACTGCACGGAGCTCCTAGGCCCTCAGTCCTGGTGAGGTTCATTTGCTTTTGCTCTCTGCCTCCACTCGGAGCCAGGCAAACAGAGGAATTAATAACTGCACAGAGAATGAGACTGCGCTGTGCAGCGTGAGGCGCTGTGCTGATCCCTCATGGGCATGGCTGGCCAGCACAGCACAGGAGCCTCTGCAGTCCCCTTATTGCTGCCATCAGGAAAAAAGCATGGGCTGCTCCCCTTCTGCAGCCGAGAACAGCCTGGAGGGGGGAGCAGCATTTTCTTGTCTCCATTCTGATTTTCGAGGGTTGGTTCAGCCTGTCCTGCTGTGCCAGGAGCTGCACAACAGCACAGTGACTGTCAGTGGATGAAAAAGGGCTGTTTCCCCCTACTTGGCTGGATAGAAATAACAAGGTAGTGCCTGGCCAGGCTCTAACAGGGTTTCCAACTGGTCTGTTGATTGCCCAGCAGATCATTAGCCCAGGCAGCAAGGAGCAAAACTGGGATGGGGCTGATGACTCCGAGCAGGGACCACCCTAGGGTTCTTCAGCTCCCAGCCCCAGCTGCTCCGGGGTGCAGGAGAGGCCCCGCTGCCTGACTGACAGATCTCACTGGAGCAAATGTGTCCTGGAGGTTCCTGCATCAGCCCTGGGCTTTGGGGCTGTCCCCGAGAAGCACCTGTCCCCTCCAGGGCACTGCTGGTCCCTGCCAACAGCTCTCCCTGTGTCCCCACAGGATGCAGGACCTGGCAGCACACCCCATGTGAGCGCAGAGCCCAGAGGTGCCGGGCCCAGCCTGAGCCTGGCAGGGGAGGTCACAGCCTCGTTTGCCTCCCGTGAGCTCCCCGCACTGCTCAGCATCTCCGCTCTTGGCCCGGGTACGGATGGAGCCAGCTGCTCCTGGCGCCGGCGCTCGTCTCTGCCAGGCGCGGAGCCATCTGCCTGGCAGGGCCAGCCACACCTGCTGGGAAGGAGACAGAAGCTGGGCAACCTCCCCGCCTTTGCGGCTTTCCGGCTGGCGGCATCACACGGCAGCTCCAGGAGGGCTCGTGTGTTTGCACAAAGGGAAAGGAGATAAGGGGACGCTTTTCCCACTGCGCTCGGAGCGAGGCCCAGCCTGGGCACCTCGCGGGGAGAGCAGGCACCCGTGTGTAACCTGGGCAGTGTCCTGAACAGAGCCATGGGACCGCTCTCTGGGCCAGGCAGGGGGTGAGATGTGTGTCCCCAAACCCTCTGCGGGGTGTCCCATCCCCAGCACCACACTGGGTCCGCTGCCAGCATCCAACACAGTGTCAGCCAGGACCAGAGAGCAGCTACTCCATCCCCCAAGTGGGCAGAGGGCTCTTTGCTCCCAGGAGGGCAGGGGGGTCAGAGGAGACACTCAAACATCTCACGACAGCGATGATATTTCCTCTCCCCAGTGTCAGGGCTGGCAGCTGTCTGGGTGCTGTTCAGGGTCCACCACTGTGGCTGGTGCTATCAGGGAGAGGAACAGAGGGCACCTCACAGCTTTGTCCTCCCTGACAGATCCACCTCATCCTGCTCCTGTGCACCAGCAACTGCAGGAGCCAGAGATGTGCCAGGTGCTGGTGCCAGGGTGGGGCTGCTTCTCCAGCTGCTGGTGCATCAAGGCCAGGCAGTAGCACAGCCCTGAGGGCGCAGGGTGCTGCCACCAGCCCTCACACCCCAGCGCCGCTGCCACAAGCAGCATCAGTCAGGTGCTGGGATGGAAAATTCCTCCCAATGCAGAGGAGCTGGGGCTCACCTGGCCTCTGGGGTAGGAAAGCTGGGCAGCAGGACAGGCAGAAACGATGGAGAGCATTTCCACATGCCCCATTGCTGAACATCCTGCAGGAGACTCTCCTGCCCTGCCCTGTTTCCCCTTGGGGGGATGCAGGGGCATCACGGAGCGGTGCTTCCCCAGCCACTCCATCCCAGCCAGTGCCGTGCCTCTGCGTGAGGCAGAGGTGCTCTCAGGACACGGTGCCTCCAGCCCCGTGCTCCTGGTGACCTTGAGGAAGGTGAATTGCCTCCTGACGTCCTGCGCTGTTGTCTCTGCCAGGCAGAGCAGGCAGAGGGTGGCAGCGGACACGGCTCCCACACTGCGGACACCACAAATGTGCCGGGGGTGGGCAGCAGGTCCCATGATACCCCACATGCCCGAGGTGTCCTGGCCACAGTCCTGGCCAGCTGACCCCCCACAGAACTCGATGCTGGTCATGGGTCTGCTCATGCACGCAGTGCTGCTGGCTGCAGCAGAGGGCTCAGAGGGACAGAGAGGTCAGAGCGAGGATCCAACCGCCCTGGGGAGCACCTGCCATCCCAGCTTGGCTTTGATGTGGCACAGGAAGCTGACAGGCAGAGCACTCAGGGATTTGGCAGCAGCTCCTGAATTTTGTGTGAGCCCTCCAAGGGATGCTGGGGTCCTGCTGAGACCCAACATTTGACCCACCCAGGAGGCTGCTCCCCACCAGCCCACCCAGCCCATGACCAGCCTCCAGCCTGCAGCAGGGGGCTCAGGCTGGGTCCTGCCCATCCCCAGGCCTTCCTCACTCCATGGGCACCATAAAACTATCCCTGAGAGATAGTGCCACCTCCACATCGGCTGACACCCACCCAGTGGGCTCCTGATGGGTCCTACGGAATTTTACAAACCTCTTCCTGCACCAGCTTAGGAAAACTTTGCTCCAAGAGGTCTGCTATGACCTTAACCTGGAGTAACTCCATGGTGGCGGCTGCAGGAGGGGACATGAGCTCAGCATCTGCCTGATGGGAAAAGAAACACACACAGCAACCTCTCTCCTTCCTTTCCTCTCTCTCTGCCATCCATTTGGTGGGCAATGTGGCCCCGCTGCAGCTTTATCTTGGTTCTTTAAAAGGCTCCCTGGCTGACATACACACCGTATGGGAGCAGTCAGCCGAGGAGAGCTGTAAATCTCCCAAGGCCTCATCTTGCGGGGCACATTAGCTGTTTTAAACTTGTCAGCTTTCAGCGATGGAAATTGACTGTTCAAAGCCCTTCTTCCCTCCGCATCCTGCTCCATTTTACGCCGTGGAGAAGGTGCTGCATCCCCAGTGTGTTGGAGGAAGGGGATGTGCATTCCCCCAGCTGGATCCTCAGAGACTCTGGATGCTTTAGGGATGTTTCTTGAGGTCCCAGCAGGAATATGAATGCCTCCAAGCTTCTCCTTCCTTTCTGTCTCCTCCCATCCTATCTCCACCTAGAAGTGAGGATGGGGATACAAAACCTCACAGTGCATGCCCGTCCACACGAGTTGGCTTTCCCATGTCCATCCATGCAGGACAGCACCAGATCCAGTCTGAGCCTGGGAAGGTTTATGGAAATCACCCCAGCTCCAAGGCGTGCTGGTGGGATTCATTGCAGTATTGTGTGTGTGTGACTGCGTGTGAGCTCCAGCACCCAGCACAGCCTCACACGCAACACCTGGGGACACGCAGCCCGGCTGCTCTGCGCCCACCTGGGGACAATGCCCCCGCTGCCCTTGCCGGCACCATCAGCTCGCCAGCCGCGTCGGGAGCGCAGAGCGTGGGGGTTTCGAGGAGGAAAAGCTCTGCTTGAACAGCTCACCCCGAGGCAAACTCCCACACAGGCATCTTCTCCAAAGGGCACGACGTGACCCCACCGCGCATCCCGCCCGGGCATCCCACAGATAAGCCCGCCTCGCCCCTCCCGTGCACGCAGCTCAGCTGAGCGCGGCGATCCCTCTCCATCCTGCCGCGTGCCTGCTGCATCCCGACAGATGCTCCCCAGCCCTTGTGTGGGACACGGCGAGGAGACCCCGGAGCGGGTACAGCCCTTCACGCCCTTTCCCCTGAGACAAACCCCCGCGCCGTGCCGGGCTGCCATTCCCCAGCGGAGCCCACCGGCACCGGGGTGTCTGCGGAGCCTCTTCACCCCGGGGAACGCGGCCACCCCGGAGCAGCCCCCGCGGCTCCCGGCGAGCGGCAGCTGCACCGTGTCTGCCGAGGGAACGTGACAGCCGCGCTCAGCCCCGAATCAGCCCCGGGTCCCTGACCCTGCGTGCACGGGGTCAGCGCGGCCGTGACGGCGGAGGCGAGGGGGGCCTGGAGCCGCTCCTGGCGCGGGGTGATTAGCGGCGGTGCGAGCCCTGCGTCAGAGCCCCGCTTCCCCCCGCCCGCCGCTGATCCCTCTCCTTGGATACAGGAGGCAGGGGGAAGCGGGCCAGGTGGGAGGGGGGCATCTGGGCCGGGGAGCGCGGGGGCCCTGGCGCGGCGCATGGCGTGATCCGTCGCAGGCGCAAAATAGTTGCCCCCGAATTAGCGGAGCGGCGGATGACGCACCGCGCTCACAGCCGGCGGCGAGGAGGGGGAGGACGGCGGTGGCAGCGGGCAGCCAACCCACGGCACCGGGCAGCCCCGCGGCCGCCCGTGGGGACAGGATGCCGGGAGGGCACAGCGGGAAAGGTCCCGGCCCGCAGCTGCCGGCACGGCCGTGCCCCCCGCGGCACCCCCGGCACGGCTCGCAGCCGCGCACTCCCTGCCGCGTCCGTCTGTGGCGGTGCCCAGAAATAATCTGGCGGCGAAGCGGAGCCAGAGCCACGTCCACCCACCGCTCCACGTGAGCGATGGGGAGCGGAGAGGGCGAGAGGAGCCAGCTGGGTCCCTCGCTGGCGCTGTGGCCCTCTGATAACGCTGGATTTGGGTCCTGCAGACCTGTGACAAGAGGGGTGCCAGCGCGGGAGGGGGGAGTTAAGCTTCCTATCACCTGCAGGGCAGCGCTTCCTTGGGGACCCTGCCAGCCCAGGGGAGCAGAGAGGCTCCGAAAGCAGGGAGGGCACACAGGCACCCCGTGCCCTCCGCGGGTCCTGCCGCCCGTCCCGGCCACACCCCGGCTGCGGGGACGGCGTTCAGAGCCTGATTTGCAGATCGCTGTCCGTGGCACGGGGCTCCAGCCCGGCTGAGGCCGACGGGTCGGTTATTATGTCGGCTGCATAAACGTGTCGGAAATTGCCTGAATTAGCCGTGTGCCATGAACAGGTTTATGGATAATGGGATACAGAGCCCTTTCAGGAGTAGGCAGCTCGCAATTCAGTTAGACAGCTCCAGCTCCGGTCTTTCCCCTTCAAAGGACGAAAGCTCGTTGGGTACAATGCACAAAATCCAAGTGTGTCCCCTGTGTGGGAAGGATCCATCCCAGTAAGCCCATCCTGCTCTCCCAGCTGCTGCCACCTCCTCACCTGATTTTTCGCTTCCTTGGGAAAAAATTCTCCTTGTCTTCCCCAGAAGAGACTATCCCCGAGGATGTGAGGAGGGGGATGTTCCACTTTTGTGTCCAAATTGCATAACAAGGACTTTGGGCAAAATCCCGTGTCCCACAGGGCTGTCCTTAGCTTGGATTTGGAATTAGAACTCACCAGCTGTCCTGCCTCAGCCCAGGCTGACCAGGTCCAGGGTCATATCCTGCAGCAGCTCTAACAGGCTGCCAACAGGGACCCGAGGGCTGGATTAGCTCTTGCTGGGTTTTCTGTGCATGGATTGATCTGGTCACTTTTTTTGATCCATGTTTAGTTTTGGGGTTTCCTGTGTCAAAGCATTCCCTAGCTTCTTCCCAGAGATTCATCAGGACTGAAAGGTGCTGGGTGACCGTGGCCAGCCTGATGTCCTTGGCTGGGCTGTCCTCTGAGCCTGCAGCCTCTCAGCCTGGACCGGAGCCCTTCCCAGGGATTCTGTGTGGGAGTGGGGTGTCACAGCACGGTCTGCACACCCCATCACCATGGGGCAGCAGCAGGATGGGCCCTGGCATCCCCACTCTGCATCCCTGCAAGAGCCCCAGCTTTGAAAAGGGGCTTATTAATGTCCACCGGCATCTCGGAGCAGCAGGCACCAGGCGGGAGCGAGCCGGGGAGAGAGACAAAGAAAAAGCCAGCAGTGGTGGGGAAGGGCCAGGCTCGCCTCCCTGCACAAGCGCTTTTCCTCAACCGAGCAGCGAGAAAGCAAAACTGCGAAGTGCCTAAAATTAGAGCTGCCAAACCCCAGCTGGGGAAGCCTGGAAAGATCCCCAGGCCCTGGAGCCTTGGGCGAGCTGCATAAAAGGCAGCGGAGGGGAAGGGAAGGGAGCTTGGGGACCGCGGCAAGTAGAGCGAGGCACAGTGGGAGCGGGGAGCGGATGGCTGCCTCCCCCCCGCCCGCATCCCACCGCCTGCTCCCGACACTCCCCGCCCGTGCCGGATGCTCGCCCCGCGCTGCAGCCCCGCGGGGCTCGCGGCTCTCGTGTCCCTCTGAGGGTGGCTCTTTGGGGACGCAGCTGTGCTGCTGCAGTGGGAACAGGGTTCGTACGGTCCCAGAATTGCCAGCACCCCCCAGCCAGACATCCCAGCTCGTCTGTCTTTCCAGAAGACCCACAGACCTCTCAGAGAGCTCCATGTACTTTTGGATATGGCTCCTTCAGCCTAGGGGCTGGAAAACACATCCCTGGGCCATTCTTCAGTGGGGCTCCCAGCCCCACACAGTGTCCCCTGCCTTGCACTGGCCACAAAGCCAGCTGAGCTTCTGAAGGGGCAGGCACAACTGAGGAGGCCAGAAACTGGGTGTCCTGGGCCACCAGTGCCCCCACAGAGACTTGGGCAGTGTGGGTGGCAGAGCCACCAGCCACTCACCAAATCGGCATCTAAAACCAGGAAAAGCAGCAACTCCACAGGCAGGCAGTGACTTTGCACTGAATTTGGCTTCCCAGCTCCTATTTGTCATGATCAAAGCGGCCGAGGTTTAGCGCCAGCCTCACTGAGCTCAGGAGAAGCTATAAAATGGCTGAGTCAAGGGCAGGTCTGCATCCTTTCCCTCAGTAACTGCAAAAACCCCAACGGTAGCCCAACACCTGCAAGGTGTCCCTGACTTCTCCAGAGCTGGGACTGCACTCCAAGCAGTTCACAGTTGGACCCTGGCCACTTAATTTGGGCTAAATCAGCCTCTGTTTGGCATTTGTCTGTGACTTCTGGTGCATACGTGCAAAATGACCCAAGGAGGAGGCAGACATGTGGGACAGGAGCTGTAGAGAAAAGATCTTGGGAGGGGATTCATGCCAGAGAGATATGCTGGGAGTGACTTGTCCTGAGGTAATAGAAACATGGAATATCCTGAGTTGGAAGGGACCAAAATTATCATTGAGTCCAGTTCCTGTCCCTGCACAGGACAACCCCAACGATCCCACCCTGTGCCTGAGAGCATTGTCCAGAAACTTCTTGAGCTCTGGAAGCCGTAACCATTCCCTGGGGAGCCTGGTCAGTGCCCGACCACCCTCTGGGGGAAGAACCTTTTCCTGGTATCCAACCTAAACCTCCATGGGATGGGATGGGATGGGATGGGATGGGATGGGATGGGATGAAGGAGGCAAGAAATCCTCCTGGGAGCCATCTCCCTGGGGCCACACTGGGGTGGCCCAGCAGTGCCTTCCAGCTTGGGGCAGAGCCCAGCACAGCACGTGCTCACCCAGCATCCCCAGCCATGCCCTGGGTGCCCTGCTGGGCACCGCGCCGCGGGCGGGGAGCCACGTGCGAGGCCCGGCACAGGCGTCTCCCGCTTTCCCGCGGTGAAGCGAATTGCTCCCTGGAGCGTGAGATCTGATTAGATTCCTGACACACCGCAGCATGGCAACAGCACCATGGCCGGGACCACGGTGCGTGCCCCGCACCCGACCCGCGGCCGAGCCGGGCACAGCAGGAGGGGCAGGAACAGCTTGGGGAGGGGGCAGTCAGGCATGCTTCGGGATGTGTCCAGCCTGGGATGTGGGACAGGGTCAGGCTGGCTGCCAGCAAGCTTGGGTGATGAGCTGGGTTCAGCTGCACATCCCCCGGGGCAGCCACCAGCGCTGGGGACTGCGGGAGGGATGGAGGGAGGGTCTGAGGTTCCCTCACCCTGGCAATGGTTACCCCATTCCTACCTGAGGGCCACGGGAGGGATGAAGGGAGAATCGGAGGTTTCCTCACCCCAGTGGATGATTACCCCTTCCCTACCTCCTGATGGACGCGAAATGATGCTCTCCCAGCTCTAGCTGGCACAGCAGCTGCAGAGCCAACCCACCAGGGCAGCAGCCTTGGAGAGCCCCAGGCAGACGGGGGTCAGGGGAGCTGCCCAGCCAGGGGAGGATGTATCTTCAAAGGCCTCTCAAGGCAACAAACACTACCTGTTATGCAGTTTACCCTTCACATTTGCTGCCTTGAATGGCTCCTGAGCGATGCCTGCCTCTTCATTTGAGATCTTTCAACAGCTGTCTGATAGAGAAGACCTTTATCTCGCCTCTCCCGGGCTCCCATCCAACACCGGTCTCTGGAGGTGGGGAAGAAGGGAAAAAAAACCAGAAATCACTCCTGACCGAGAGTCTCACCTAATCCACCGCGTGTGGAAAATTACTGCCACCGCACGGTGCCCAGCCTGGCCCCCTTCCACCCACGCCAGCCAGTGACTGCTCCTAAGGCTTTTGTGCCTGGGTTTTTTTCTCTCCTCTTCCTGCTGGGAGAATGGGAACTTCGGCGTTTGGACAAACCCTTGAGAAAACAACTTCACACGTGCTTGGGGCACTGAGTCGGTTTTTTATTTAATTTTGTCTCATCCTGAGATGGATTTGCCTGGAATGACTGTGCAGGCTGTGAAAGCCCCCCCAGCCCCCCAGCACACTGCCCAGACCAGGGACCACTCGTGCCAGTAGCTTTGCTGGGAGCCTGGTAAGCTGTGCCAGCACTGCAGGCTGTGGCACCAAGCTTTGCCCCTCCAGGCAGGAACCCAGCCTGGCAGTGCCACCAAGTCCCACTCAGCTCTGGCCACCTCACAGCCACACCTCCGTCCCAGAGGAGATGATGTGAAAAAGCTCTCCAGGATGGTGTCGAGCTTCAGGACAGGTGAGCTCCCTCCTCTGCTGAACACAGGCACAGTAAGGCGAGGAGTCACCTCTGCCACCACAAGATATCTGCACGGGGAGCTCTAGAAATGAAGGTTGCCCACCCTGGGTTGCTCCTGCATAGCCAGAGAAACCAAGGATCTCCCTGAGATCTGCAACATGTTCTTCAGGGTCCCATCATACCCTGGGATCCACTGAAAGGGTTGCCAGGCACTGGATCAGGCTGACGTGGGAAATGGTAGAGTCTCCGTCCCTGAAAGTGTTCAAAAAATGCAAAGATGGAGCAGCTGGGGACATGGATTGGTGGTGGCCTTGACAGTGCTGCGTGAATGGTTGGATTCAATGACCTTAGAGGGCTTTTCCAACCTTAATGAATCCATGAGTTCACTGCCTGGGCCCTCGCTGGCGCCAAGGAATGAAGGCACCAGGCTGAGTTTGTGCTCTCTGGAGGGGCTGTGCAATCAGCATCTCCTCATGTCCCCAGCACCGCACCTGCATGGTCCTGTGCCATACTGCCCAGCAGCCTGCAAAGCCCTCAGTGCTGGAACTGGGATTAAAGACACGCAGGTGCAGAGTTCCTTCCCATCGGGATGCTCTGGACAGAGCTTTCCCTGAAGGAGGAGGTGCACAGAGCTTCCCACACTGCTGACTGGAAAGAAAGGATTGTTCTCCCCAGATCGCAGTTGGGGAAGTTGAGTCACAGGGCAGTAAATCTCAGAGCTCAGAGAAAGGTTGTTTGGCTAATTTTGTCTTCCCTGTGAATACCAGGCAGAAGGAAAGAGAAATGCAAATTGTTTCCTATGGCAAATAAACCCCCAAGAGCCACACATTTTACCTCCTGTATTCCCTTCTCACATCATCCAATGGCCGGTTCAGACTGAGGCACTGCAACCCCTGTGCCGTGTGTGACCCCAGACTCCTCCTCGTCACTCCAGGATTGGTTGGATAAATCACAGGGAATTTGCTTTCTTCATTCCTCAAATTATTTTGGAGCTATAAAGCACTTCCAGCACAGCTGCCAAGCTCAACCCGTGTGATCTTGCCCAGGGCCACTGAGATCTGAGCCCTGGGGACGCTCAGTGATCGATCGGAGGCCTGGACACACTCTATGGTCACACCCCTCTGGCAGAGCTGGTGGCACCCACCTCACCTGAGAGCTGGGGGGAGGGAAATGGAGACACAAGGGTGCAAACCCATTCCCCAAAGGCCCTACCTGCCCGTGCACACACTGAGTGTACAAATAAAACTGCAGCACCGCCGCAGCGCTGCTGCTGCCAAGTATTTATAGTCCAACTGCACCTGAAGTCCCTCCCCAGGCCCAGGAAAGGGGAGGCAGCTGCAGCCTGGCTGCCTGGGTGGAGAGAAGGGGAAAAAACCCTGCTTTGGGCAAATAAAGCAGTGGGAGGCCGGGTTCACGCACGGGTGGGTCAGTTGGTGCTCCCCAGCAGTGGGCTTTGGGAAAACCAACCCCTCCACAACGTCCCTGCCACCACCGCTGGCAGCCCCGGGAGGGACACGGCACAGAACCAGCCCACGCATCACCAGGGGTCAGCTGCCACTGCTGGCAGGATGCTCACAGGTCCGTGGAGTAGCAGGAATAATCCTTTGCTAAGATGGGATGCTGGGTAGCATTTTCTGAAGTGCCTGCAGGATTTAAGGGCCCAGCTCTGTGAAGGAATGGAAATTGCAGGAATGAGGTACCTAAATAAGAGCAAGGCACTTGAAAGCCACTCTGGATCAGGCTTTTAATTTACCATTTAACCATACTGTAAGAAAGCCTCTTGAAAGATAAGGGCTGTGTTGGAGAGAGGCAGGAGGCATCCGTCTAACCTGGTCCCCCCTTTCCATCGGGGCCAGTGCCAGGGCCCTGGGGAAGCGATTACAAACCTGGTTGGCATGTGTAGTAACATTTCCTTGCTCCCCTGATCTCCAGACTTCCGTGGAGCAGGGTTTTCTGAGCTCGAGAGGTGCTGCCTTTCTCCTTAAGAGCTCTCCATGGGCTTTTTCCTCGTGTCTTTGAACTCTCGCACCTCCCATGCAAAGTGGGAGCGCCCGCTCCCCCTGCAGCGTGGAGCTCTCCTTAAGGATGCTCCACGGAACAGATATCTCCTCGGGTTTCCTTTGAGCCTGGCCCCTGCTAACCATGTCTCACCTAGATTCCGGCTGATACATAAGAGAAGGAGTGAACAGCCATCTGTTTTCCCCCTGCTGCTCAGGAGTCTCTGCTTCCCAGAGCCAGATCTTCCACCACCGGCAAGGATGGTCCCGATGCCATGGAACAAAATGACTCCACACTCCTTGTCGTGGATGGCTTTGGACATAGTTTTCTTTTCCATCCCTGACCAAAACAAAGAAATGCAGGAAGAAAATCCTGTTCTGCCCCATTTGCTGGCTCACGGCAGTTCACAAGTGACCTCGGAGCTCCCCGCTGTGCTGAGAGCATCTCCAAACCTCAGTGCTGCTTCCAGAGGTGGGGAAACTGAGCCACAGGACAATTATTTAGACTTCTTCTGATCACCTGGTAACTCCACACAAGACAGTTTAAAAAGGCTCCCAAAACCCAGTCTGGCCAACACCACTGGAGCGTTTAAATTCTGCTTTTCCTTGGGTGGATTTATCTTCAACAGCACTGCTTATTCTCATTGCAAGCTTTTAATATCCCAGAGCAAGTAAACTGAGGCACCAGAGGGGCCCCTGCAGCCTAAACAAAACCCCACAGAAAGGTGGTAACACAGGTGTAGATACCGCCACACCTGAACCCCTTGCCCCCTGACCAGGCAGGATCCCTGGGGACACGGGGTGGCAGTGGCTGGGCAGAGGGGACAGGGGTTGGCAGCGGCTAACAGAGGGGCTGTTCCGTGACCCAGGAGCCTGGCAGGCAAGGCAGGGATGCAGAAGCAGGGAATCAGAGGCAGGGATGCAGAGGCAGGGGCACCACCAGCATGGGCTCCCCAGCCCCAGCCAGGCAGCTGATTAAAATGCAGTCCGGCCACCCCGGGCCTGTCCCCACCGTCTCCCGGCTTTAAATAATAGCTTAATTATCTCATTTACATTTGGCTCCTTTCAGGGAGGCACTGCAGTTGATTAACATTTTCCCTCCCGGTGTCTTGCTCTGCGTCCCCGCTTCATCCCACCCTTCCCAGGCTGCTGGTCCCGCTCCCCCAGGCACGGCTCCCTGCTCCCTCCCCGGTCACCCTGCACCGCTGCCTCCAGCCCCACTCCTCCCGCAGAGCCGGGGCTCTCCAGGGCTCTGGAAATGCCAAGACCCAGCTTGCAGATGGCCACAACAGATGCAGATGCTGGAGGATGGGAATCGGTGCCCTGGCTGGGCAGCCGTGGGATGAAGGCTCTCCTCATCTTCTCTCCGTGTCCTGCCATTGCTTTGCTGCCGGCGCTGCCCCTGATCTCTCCCCACGTTCCCGCTTCCACCCCTCACTGGGCAGCTTTTAACTTTCTTTTTTATCTTCTCTTTTTAAATCTCCTTTGAACGCTCCAGCCAAACACTGAATTCCTTTGAAGAAGAAGAAAATGTCTCTGTGGGTTGCCCTTTCTCACCGGCTGGAGCTGTGAGAGATCCCAGTGCCCAGCCTGAGAGCCCTGTGGCTCCCCCAGCCCCAGGCACATCCCCAGGGGTGTTCCTGGAGGAGACCAGGACTAGAGGCATCACCAGCCCTCGCCTCCCAGACCCTCCAAGCCCAGAAAAGCCAGGTTGTGCTCCTTCATCACATGGGGTCTCTGGGACGAATTATTGTCCCCTGCCTCACTGAAAGAGAGATTTTGCAACAAAATTTATGTGTAATTATCTTGCCAGGCCCCAAGGCCATGAGGCAGAGGAGGAGCCAGGAGGATTTGTGTGGACTCCCTGCTCTCCCCACCAGTCACACCATACCCCGAACTGGGACAGGACCTCACAGACAGGGGCAGGGAGGTGATGCCACCAGAGCCCCATCGCACTGGTGCTGGGGGAGATGGATGTGCTCAAGGCTCTTCATTAAACCTGCTTATTGCTGCCTGAGCCCGTGGCCCGGCAGCCCCTTTCCCCCCTCCCCTCATCCCCCTTCCCTGGCTCCCTGCATCCCTCCCCACGCTTGGCACCGCCAGCCGAGCCGCAGCACAGCTCTGCAGACCCCGCTGCTGAATCCCAGCCTCCTGCGTGACTGCCAGGCATTTCCAGATAGTCCTATTGATCCTGCGGAGCCTCCGAAAGCCCCATCCCTGCTGCTAATTTAGCTGGGACAGCCGCGCCGTCCCTTCTCCCTTTGATCCGCTCCCTTCAAACAGCCCCCCACTGCCAGGAGAGTTTGTGCTCGGTGCAGAGGTGCTCTTTTTGGAACATATATTTTTAATGGGTATTTCAGACGTGACGCAGGCACGAGGGAGCAATTCTCCCGTGCCCTGGTATTTACATATTTTCCAGCGCAGGCAGGGGAAGGTTTCACGGAGGGAGCCCGGCAAACAGGAAGGAAAGGAGCTTTGTGCTTTGTATCGCCAGGGCCCAATTACAGCCTGAAAGGCGAGGAGCCCATCCGGGTATTGCCCTCTCCAGCCAGGCCAGGCTGCAATTATAGTCCTCGCCAGGCTCAGCAGGGTCTGGGAAAAAAATAGATCTCGAGAGCTTCACAAATGATCACTAGCTCACTCTTCGGGGCGCGGGGATTTTAGGGCACCATCTGCTCGCTCCTCTCTGCCAACACAGATCCTAAAAACTACTGGGTTTCACCTGGCTCCTGAAAGAGAAGGAGAGCAAGGGGGAGCCCCGAGGCTCCCCGCTGTGCTGGAAGCGAGGGATGGGAGACTGGGACTGGGAAGGTGACGCTGCAGGGACATGGCTGTTGGTACTACCAGGGGGGTTTAGGGTGGGATGTGAGAGGAGATCCCACAGAGGAAGGGGGGTGGGAGGTGCGGAGGGAAGCTGGGATGAGGTTTGCCAGAGGGAAAGCACCCAGCCCAGCACCCCTGGGCAGGTCACACCACGATTCAGGTCACTCATGAAGCCCATACCAGCCATGTAGGCCACCAAATGCCACCTCCAAACTGCTCACAGGCTTGATTGTTCCCACCATGGGGACAGGGGTGTGTGGCAGCAGAGGGTGGTGGCATTGCTGCCTGAGGACCTGTGCTGGGAACCAGGCAGGGCAGAGCTCTGGCTCTCCAGGGAATCTGTCTCTGTGACTGGGGGGACCCTCTTGGAGCTCCAGGCCGCGTGCCATTGACCACAGTGAGATCTGATGGCAACAGCATTTTCCGCTGTTCCAGGGCAGTTTCTGGGCAATGATTGGGAAAACTAAGCTGCAGAGAGAGCAGGAAAAGGCAAAAAGATCTATATGGAAAAATAGATGGGAATATGTGAGAATCATGGTGTGATTCATGGGGCTGTCCTGCGCAGGACCAGGAGATGGACTCGATAGCCCTTATGGGTCCCTTCCAGCTCAGGATATTCCATGGTTCTGTGGTATTGTGTATTGTGCTAAGAACAGCAAGCTCTGGTTTTGAGCCAAACCAGCAAATACTGAAATGGTGCAAGGGAGTGAGCCAAGTTTGACCTTCAGGCTCTGCTGGGACCAAAGCAATGAGCAAGGGGAGGGTCTGTCCCACTGAACTCCCAGAAAACCACCACACTGCTCTCAACACATAAATTGTGTTTTCTTTGAAGCTCTTCCCATCTCAAAGTCCTGCCTGGCAATTATACACATTTTCAGGTCTGAATTTGTTGGCCTGTCTCTAGGCATATGCTGTATGATATGATATGGAGCATTTGGGCATGGATTTCCGTGCAGCAGCACCGTCTGCTTCCCAGCGCTCCCGCTGTGGCTCTCTCTGCTCCTTCAGCTCTCGGAAACCTACAGATTAATATTTTGATGTACAGGAGGCTGGCTCTGCATCTCAGCATGGGCATGGAAGGGGTAAACCGTAATCCAGCAGAGCGGGGAGGGCACCTGGGACAGAGTTTGGGACAGGGTGAGCAGTTCTGTCACCAGAGCCGGGTGCAGGTCACCCACCTCTCCCATGCTTTTTCCTGTAAATGTTGATCATAAACATCCCAACATCAGTGAGGAGGACCATGGCTGTTCCTGCAGTCAGGGAATTGGGATGTGGCGAGCTCTATGGGGTACATTAGGCACACCCCAAAAGGCTGGGTGGGCAGAATCCTGTCAAATCAACCAACAATTCACCCTGGAAATGGCTCCTGAGGTCCCCACTCGGCAGCCAGGCACTGAGTGTGGCTCTGGGTCATGAGCAGGGTCACAGCATGTCCTGGTTAGAGCCCTGCAGTTCCACTGGCCAGCAGACCACCCTGTCCCGCATGCTGTGCCCAGCCCTGGGAGCTTCCTGGGCTCGGGGGCAGCAGCATCTGGCTGAGCGAGGAAGAAGAGCCATTCCAGAGCTACAGGCACCAAGATCCCCTCCAGCAGGGAGGTTCTGAGGGCCGGTTTGGTGGCCAGATCAGAGATGTCCCTTCCTGCGCTTCGTTTCCTCTTTGGAGAGCTCTTACTGCCACGGGGATAAGAGGAAGGACACACAGTGCCGTGGTCCAGCCTGGGGATGCTCCCAGCAGCTGCCAGCGAGGCAGAGGTGGCCCAACCTGACCCCACCGTGTTTCAGCACAAGTGTGGCACCCAGCAAGGTGTCAGTCCCCAGTGACTCCATCCCAGCTCCCAGCCAGAGCCAGCTTTGCCTCCCTGTGCAGGAGGGAGACCCTGGCTGAGCACGGTGTCCAGCCCGAGGTCTCCAGCACTTGGCCAGCTGCCTTCCCAGCGCTGTGTGGGGTAGGGGGCTGAGGTTACCTGGCTCCTTGCTGTGCTCTGCTCCTCCTGCTTTGGCCCTGGTGGAGCCACGAGTGGTGGTGATGGTCGGTACATCCCTTCTGATGAGGTCTCAGCCCAGCAGACCCTGCAGGCCTCAGGCTGGAGGAAACCAGCGGTGAGATCAGAGCCTTGCCTGTGACCCTCACAGGAGTGCCAGCACTGAGAGCCCAGACTGTTGTTTAGGGGCTAGAGGAGGTCCTGAGCCATGCAGTGGGAAATGTCACAAATCTCCACATCAGGACTTCTCTGAGTTCCATCTGCCAGGGAGTTCCAGCTGAGTGAAGCCAGGCCCAGGTCTCTGCACCTCTGAAACCCCTCGCCAGCCCCAAACACCACGAGTGGCACCATGGCTGCTGCCTCACCCCACCAGCCTGTGCTCGGGGCCACAGGAGGATGAAGTCCCCCCTTGAGCCCACCGTGCTGCCAAGCCCTGGCCCCCACCTCCCCTGCACACCACTGCCCCCAAAAAGCCAAAGCCACATGCCTTGCTCCCAGCTGCTGGAGAACAGCCAGGAACCACTTCCAGACTGCGTCACCATATTCACGGCCTCTCTTGGGCTATATTTAGTTTTGTGACTGCAGGTTTTTCTGGACGTCGAGTTGCTAAAGAACTGGCACTCCCCACTCAAAGCAGCGCGCATCCCGAAGGGGAGCTGAGCTGGGAGCGGGGAGCTGAGCAGGAAGGGGGGATCGGAGCTGGGAGGAGGGAGCTGAGCAGGAAGCGGGGAGCTGCACAAGCTGAAGGAACCCTGAGCATCCCCCAGGTGAGGTTTGCCTTGCTGACGGGAACAACCAGAACACCGCAATTTTAGCCCTCTCCATCTCCTCTGCAGGGAAGCGCCTGTGGAGCTGGGGAGCCTGTGCAGAGCCAATTTCATTTTGCCACAGCCAGCAGATCTGGAGAGGATGTGAACCTCAGCGCCAAAAGCTGCCTTGCAAAGAGGTCACAGAAAACAGGGAGGGAGGAACCGTGGCTGAGCTGCACATCAGCACAGCCTTCCCAGCCGCTGTGGTCCGCAGGTTTTTTACGAGTCTGAGCTCAGCGACACTGACTCAACCACTGCAGCCTCCCTCTGGTCCCCGAGGCCCCGAGTGCTCCACACCAGCCTGCAGCACAGCAGGGGATGGCAGGAGTGCATCTCTGGGCATCCCGCTGGCTCCCTTTGGCTCAGGCACAGCTGGGCGGCTGCCAGACCCCGTGATTCTCCTTCTGCCTGACTCTGATACCTGGGACGATCCTGGGATGGGACACGTGCCCAGCAGATGCCATGGATGGGGTCTGGGCTCTATCAAATCCAATGTCCCAGTGCAGAAGAGGGGGAGCTCTGAGCAACCTGGTCTGGTGGAAGTTGTCCCTGTCCGTGGGGTTGGAATGAGAAGGGCTTTAAGGTCCCTTCCAACCCAAACCATTCCTGGATTTTATTATATGATTCTATGAAGCCAGTGCATGGTGATCCATGGTTCAGCCACCTACTTCCAGCCTTCAGGAACCCAAATATCTGCTTTGGGTTCATTGTGTGAGGAGGTGGAGCAGTCCTGCAGTGGTCCTTCCTATGAGCCCATCCATGCTGACCTCAACACAGAGTGGCAGAATTTTCCAGGTCAGAGGGGACCTCAGGAGGTCTCTGGTTCAACCTTCTGCTCAAAGCAAGGTCAGCTGCAAGAACTCACTGTGCACAGGGGCTTGAAAACCCCAGAGGATGGAGGCAGCACAGCTTTCCTGGGCAAGCTGCTGATGCTTGGCTGATTTCATGGAAAAGGTGTGTCTTTGTCACCAGCCTGGGCGTCTCTTAACTTACCTTGTAGCTGTTGTCTCTCTTCCTCTCACCATGCACTGCTCTGAAGAGTCTGGCTGTCTTCTCAAACACCTCCTCATAGGTGCTGCATGGCTGCTTTAGATCCTTCTCAGTCCTTCCCTTCTCAAGGATAAATCTCCCACTGCTGTTCTCTTCATCCTGGGAAGGGGAGGAAGTACCTTCAGGCAGAAAAGGAAAAAAAAAAACAAACACAAAAAACCCCACCAAAAAACCCACAAACAAACAAAACCAATCAAACAAACAAAACCAATCAAACAAACAAAACCAACCAACCAAACAAATAGAAGAACAACAACAAAAAGGGGGAAAAAAGAAAAAATAAAAATAAGATTAAAAAAAAGAAAGAGAACTACCTTAAACTTGTATAACCCTCTTCAATCCCACTAAAATTGAAGGCAAATGAGAAGATCCCATCCCGTCATACTCTGGGCTGCTCTAAGAACCAGGAACAATAAATCAACTGACTTCAGTCCAAGATGTTCCCATCTCTTTGCTGACACCAGATAACACAGGGCTGTGAATATTCCCAGCCTGGAACACCTCTGAAGGAAAAGAAGGCACTGCCTGCAAGGCAGGGAAGCAGATACTTAATAGGTAAAACAAGGGAAAAGGAGGCTCCAGAGGTCTCAGGTAAATCCGTTAATCCCATTGTGCCTTCATTTTCCATGCTGCTCCTGAGGAACCAGTGGCTGGATTCACAGTGTCTGCACGGAGAAGCAATTGCTGCCTGATCATCTCTTCCCCGGCTGAACCTTCTGCCCTGTGCTGATTTCACAGTCCCTCAGCATGAGCCAAACCCAAAAATCAGTGCTCACATGGTCAAGGTGAGCTCTCCAGAAGGTGAGCTGTATCTCTTTCCAGGTTGACAACAAGATTAAGAGGGGCTGGAGGCACAGGAGTTGGCTCCATCCATCAGAAGCAGATCTGGGTATCACCATCATCGACCACCATCAACCATCTTCCCCCTGCCCCCAGCAGTGTCCCTGCGATGTCTCCCCAACCAGCACTGACCGAGGCCAGCCCTGTCACAGAGACAGCAGTTCAGACATGGCAGCTGAGGACAGGGAGGCTGGAAGTGAGCAGGGATGTAGAAGGTGTGATGGAAACAGGGTTGAGAGCAGTGTGGAGAGCAGGAGAGGAGGAACTGGACATATCCAGAGGTGATCAGGCAAGAGTGACCATGAGCGTCTGCTGGAGAGGACCAGCTCCCACGATAGAAGGTGAGAGCAATCCAGGAAGCCTTTGGAAGCCACCAGCAAGACTTAAAGAGGGTCAGGAGATTGTAGGTCTCATCTCGAGCTACTCATTAGCCACAAGGACTCTGGCCTTTCAACCAGGCTAATTACTGATTGCTCAAAGGATAACACTTCCCACAGCTGCTAAACTTGCTGACACTGGGCCCTGGATGTCTTCTATTCTGGGAAGGGGGAGTGGAGTCTCCTAGTGTGAACTTGTGGAGCTGGGCAAAGCCACACTGGAGCAGAGATAAAGTCAAGGACAGCTGCAGCTGCTTGGCAATCGTTCAAAATGAGCCACGAGTCACTGACTTGGCTATTCTGGGACGAGCTGAAGAGCCAGAGCTGGGGAGAACGAATTCGTAGCCTGCTCACACAGAAATGGACTGCAGCAAGCCTGGACCTGAGCACCACCCAGGCACGTTCTCCAGGGACCTGATGGGAGACTGCAAAGCTCCGTCCCTGGTCACCAGCGAGGAGCCACAGCTGCAGATCTGCCTTGGGACTGATCTACCAGACCTCAGCGGTCTCCAGCAGGGGAGAGCCACACAGGCTCCCCAAAAGTCACAGAGAGAAATTGCTGCTTCGAGGATTTTCAACCTTTCAAGTTGCCTGAAATTGGGTCAAAGCCTTTGCCCAGGGCTGCCTTGCCTGAGTACAACTGCTGCTGAAGCTTCTGGAGAACCCAGCAGAGTTTTCCCGAGTCGGAATTTATTGGGGATGGGCTGGATGAAGCCTGTGATAGTCCCCGAATACGCAACCAGTGACCAGAGTAATCCTCTCAAATCTTTGCCTAAGGCTGGAACCTGACTTGTTTATGTGCTGTATTTCCCAGCTTTTGGGTGGGAGCACTGGGGTGGGAGGCTCTCAAAGGTCTGTTCCCTCCCTCCAGTAACCCCAGCGTTGCTGGGGCTGACCTGACCCCTCCACACAGCCCAGTGTAGGTCACCTCCAGAGCTGCAAGACTCAGATAGGCAATTAAGCTCGTTGGGAGCTCACCCAAAGGACACCAGGCCTTTTGAGGTCACTCACTGCATATGCTGGAAAGCAGATATGATCTCATTAGGCAAATATTTATGATCAATATTGTCCACTCTCTGGCAATGAACAGCATCACTCGGAGCAAGAAGCTCTCCAAGGATAGATGTGAGTTAACAGAAGAGCCCGGGCTGAGCGTGGACCTCCGCTCACCTGCCTTGAAAACACCTACATATATCCTAAATATTTTTTTCACGATTCACCAGGAGATTAATTAGCTGCGTGGAAACCCCAGACATTAATTATTGATTATGCAAAAGATTTTGTTCATCACAGTTGCTGAGCTTGTCAGTGCTGTGGGACAGGATGGCTGAGGACATGAGGATGGAAGTCTGGGCGAGCCCTGGAGAGTGAGTGGATTTGTCACCCGTTTCCCGTGGTGGGGCCTCTCCACGAGGTAGAACGGCTCCAAAACAGGAGCCAAGCGTGGCAGGGAGAGCCCAACCCCACCACAGCCTGCCCTGAGGGGCAGGAACTGGGGCACAGGGCAGCGTGACCCGCTCAGGAAGCAGACCCAGGACCCCCTGCACCCTGAGCTGACGCTTGGGGCTGCTCCCGGGGCGTGCGGAGGGGAGATATCCGCCATCGCCTCCCCCTCGCAGGGCCACGCCGGCTCCACCGACACACCCGGGTGCCAGCAGGCCCCTCCTCGCCCCGGTTCCCCGGGCAGAAGGAGCCGCAGCCGCGGCGCGACGCGGCGAGCGCGGGTGGCAGTGATAAACCTCCTGCTACGCCCGGCAATTAATCTTGCGGAGCGGTGAGTCAGAGTCACCCGGAGCTTCCTCCCCTCACCCAGAACCAGCCACCGCCGTCTCCAGAAGCTCTCTCAGCTCCAGGGACCTGCAGATGCCACCTGGCTGGGGAGAGGGATTTTCTTTTTTTGTCACTGAGAGGTGCTGGATCCCCCTCCGGATGTCTCCTCTGCACCCAAGGGACACAAGACCCACTGATACCCACATGTGCCCGCGTGTCTCTGCAGAGGAGTGGGGTGCTTTATTCCCGGCTTCTCTGGCCATCGGGAAGGCGAGAAGGAGATGCCATCCTCATGATAAAAGCCCATCTAAAAAAGGTGTCAAAAGCCAGAGGGGCGGAGGAGGCGGGAAGGACTGAAATAAAGCCCCCGGGAAGAAATGGGTGGGATTTAACTCCCACCAAGAAAATGCCCCCGCACATTTTCCCCCTGTGCCCCCTCCCCAAACCTGCGGTGCTCCCCGAACTTTCCCAAGCTTTCCCGGGGAAAAGCCTCTTCCCGCCTTGCCCTAGGCATGAATGCAGTTTGCAGTTTTAACAGCAGATGTCTCTCCTATTATGATTTATAAAAATGCTTAAAATAAATAATGCAAACATATTTACAGGAATGAATTCCTGCTCCTGAGCGCGTTTGTCACTCGGAGGCTCCCGAGCAGGAGCGCCTCGCCGCCTGAGTGCCTCCCGCACAGCCTCCCCGCTGCCCCCCCGCCGCCCCCTCCCGCCGGCGCTGCGGCGGCTGCCAGGAGCCCAGGGCAGGGTGGCCAAATCCCAAATCCCCCCCTGCCCGCCCCTCCCCAAACCCCGGGTCTGGGCCCACACCAGCGTTTCAATACAAATGTTGTATAATCAACGTGTTAAATATTTAAAATGGTCGTGGAGGAGAGCTGCCCGGCGGTGCCTGATTTCACACATCCTGACAATTTCACGGACCTCTGGGCTTACGTTTCTTGGCAAATAATGAAAGGCGGTGGGAGCCCCCTTCCTCGAAGGGCACGTTGGGGAGGTTTGCCCTGGCCGCAACTCCTTCAAACGCGATGCGACTTGTGCAGCGCCTCTCCCACCTCCGCGCCCAGCCATGTCCAATGCTTTTAAGCGTGACCTTCGCGCGGGGCGGATGCAGCCGTCACGCCGCCGAGGTGACTCAAAGGCAGAGCGGGGGGCCGGGGAGGGGGGGACGGCCGGGGGCAGCTGCCGCCAGAGCCGGCGCTTCCAAGGGAGCAACTTTTCCATGGCCGTTCCCGCAGCCGCGCTCTTTCCGGCGCGGTGCACACAAAGAGCCGGCGTACCTGCGGTGATGCGAGTGGCCCAATTACCGCTCCGCACCCAGCCTGGCCGTTTCCATAGCTTCACAGCACAGCGCTTCCCTCTCCCGAGGCCATCGGAGCAGGACCCGGCATCTTATCAGCGATCATCCTGCCACGCAACGCTCCTCCGGGCCCTACCTGCCGACGGCCAGTCTCGCTGGCAACGCAGGATAATATCTTTTCCCACCAGAGCCCTGCGATGATTTCTTCCCGCTGCAATTTTGTCTTGCTTCCAGAGCGTCTTGCATAACCGGTGCCGAGGAAGCAGAGCACACAAAGCAGGGCAGCTCCGGGAGCTCCCCCCGAGCAGGGGATGGGGTGAGAGGCTGTCCCAGCCTGGAGGACACCCCGAGAGGCTCCGGTGCCTCAGCTGCCTAAGGAAGGACAACAGGAGGCATCTAAAAGGACTGATGTGTCTCCCTGGCCAAACCCCACTGGCAGGCTGTGAAGCTGAGCCAGGAGGACAGGGAGATGGAGGGCAGGGAGGTGGAGGGCAGGATTTTCTCCACAGTGAGACAGATCCTGCCTGGGTCCTGCTCCTCCATGGGAGCCCAGAACCACACCCGCTCAAAACAGGCACAGAATTTGGGCTGGAAAGGCTGCCCCAGGAGGAATGGGGGTGTTTGTGGCCTCCTGAAGGGGGGACTTGCTCCAGTTCCTTGCCTGCTTGCAGGTTGCCCCAGCAAGGAGCAGGAGCACAGGGCACGAGGTGTCTCTGCTGCAACCTTTGTCATGGTGGAGAGACACATTCCAGGCAGCACAAGCAGGAAAATCATGAACTGAATACCCTGACTTTTTCCCAGTGAGGGCCTTGTGTCCTTCCCTGCCCCAGTCAGGGGCACAGCCAGCGCTGCACATCCCACCCGCCCTCCCTGCACTTCCCAGCTCCAGAGCTGGGCAAAGCCAGGGGACAGAGCTACCTGATGTAATTATTTCTAATTATTTCTCTCTGGTCACCAGCAGTAGGACCTGGGGGAATGGCAGGAGCTGTGTCAGGAGAGGGTCAGGTTGGATATTTGGAAAAGATTCTTGTCCCAAAGGGTGGTCAGGCACTGAACAGGCTCCCCAAAGAAGTGGTCATGGCCACAAGGCTGCCAGAGCTCAAGATGTGCTTGATCAATGCTCTCAGACAAACGATGGGATGGTTGGGGTGTCCTGTGCAAGGCCAGGAGCGGGACTCAATGATTCTTATGGATCCCTTCCAGGTCAAGATATTCCATGATTCTGTGATTCTATGATTTGTGAATTCGGGTTCCATCTGAAAGGACAAGGAGCATCTGTTACCTTGGGACAAGCAAAGTATTTATTTTTGATTTCTCTGGTGTTAGAGGAACTTTGCAGCTCTCCACTTGCCATCTAGAAAAATCATTTATATCAGAAGTGGATAAAACCAAGGGCCTCCTGCTGTTCAAAGCAACACTTTTTTGTTTCAGAAAGAATATCTAGAACAGTTCATTTTGTGTTGACCCAAAGTTATTTCTTTCCCCTGGGTTTTTGATTTAACAGCCCAAACAATACAACCCCACTCATTCTCCCAGCCCAAGGATACTTTTTGCCACACATCAACTGCCTGCTTGAAATTTTCCATGCTTTGTGGCTGAGTCAGACTACATTTTCCTCTCCAAAATTTAAGCAAAAACTCATTTCTGAGAAGAGAGCTTTGCCCACCAAGCAGGACCATGAAGCTTTCCCACTGCCTTGCCTGGAATCAGGAATGAGGTGGCTGTGCTGGGCCTTGCTCCATTTCCCAAGGAGCTGCACATGCATTTGGGGGAATTATCAGGCTCTGGGAATGGTTGTTTGCAAAGTAGTTTGCAGCCTGGCAATGCCACAGAATTTGCTCAGCCTCTGGAAAACTGGGATCTTCCAGGGGGCAGAGGGCAGCTGAGAGGATGGACATGGTGGAGCAGGTGATGCCCAGGGAGAGGGCACAGCCAGGGTCTGTAGGGATGAGATGCTCCCAGCCCTGCTGATGTGACTCAAGGACTTTGCAAGATGGAGGTGGCATGGTTGTGTTTTCTTTCTGGCTTTTTTTTTGCCCTGATCTCTCTCTGCCAGGTTCAAAAGCTGCCGCTGCAGGACAGTTCAAACTCTGGTGTGAACTCACCTGCTTCTCACCTCGCCCGTGCGGGTACAGCCTCCCGGATCCCACCTGGGGGCACAGAGAGGTGATGATGCCACGGATGCAGCAGTCAGAACGGCTTCCTCCAGGACCTGACACCATCAGAAGGGTTTCATTTCCCAGCAGAGCTCCAGAGTGAAGAAGGAGGCAGGGGACACCCAGTCAAAGCAAGCAGTGGCTCACCGAGACCAAACGAACCCACAGGACCCTGAAGGAGGAACAGGACAAGACTGACAAGCTCAAAATGCTCATAATCCCAGCATGGCCGTGTTTTCTGAGCCATATTCCCAAACTGTCCCACATGCCTTGGGCAGCACCCACCCAGCAGCACCTGGGCACTGGGCAGGGTGCCAGCCCTGTGCCTGCCCTTCCTAGGGACAGCCCCAGCACAGGTCCCCAGCTTCCTGCAGCTGCTGCTGGGCTGACAACCGTCTGTGCTGGGCAGCAGAGGCACGTCCACCCCTGCCCGTGCCCACAGCACCTGCCTCGCCGAGACAGGACAGGCTGTGACCTGACTGTGGGAGGAACAGAAAGGCTCCCAGGCAGCAAATGCACCCGCCCAGGTTGTGCTGGGTGTCAGCTCAGCTCTGCTCGGCTCAGACGTGACTCAGGACAACCAGCAAACTCCTCCGAGACAGCTGGAGCAGCAGAGACATGGCAAGTGAGGTCCATTTCTCTCTTTTCCCTGCTGTCCTGGAGCTCTGACACTGCCAGAAAAGAAAAGATGCCCAAAACCTGTGACTAGAATATGAATGTGTTGTTCAGGCTGTGGCAGTGGCTGTAACCCAGCTTGAACTCCCCAGCCACAGAGGTCCATCCCGAGCTGCAGGCAGCAGGGATGAGGCCATCCTGGCTGAAAAACCCTCCCTCCAGCCCCAGCTCCCCTGTTGGTGCCTGTCTGCACCCCCTTGCTTGCCCACAGAGCCCTCCTGCCTGCCTGTGCCCCAGCCCGCAGTCCTTGGCATCCCCGTGGCACAGCAGAGGTTGCTGGCAGCGCCTGAGCAGATGCTGAGGAGAAGGAGTAACCCACATGTGGTCATGCCTGGGAAAGATCCAGGCCACTGGGTTTGGTCACGATGGAGAGCAGAGTCGGGGCTGTGGGTGTGAGAAATCCACCAGCTCTGGGCACAGGGGCTGCACCCCCAGGCAGGGAGGGGATGCCAGAGCTGGACACCCCTGCCTGAGCGCTGTGTTCAGCAGGGCCCCACCTGCCTCTGGCACTTTGGCTCTGAAAAGGGCCAGAAACCTCAGAAAAGGCTTCTGCACACTGTACCCAGTGGAGCAGGACTGCCTGGCCCCCCTTTCCATGGGCATTACCCCCCTCAATCACCCAGCTCCAGCCCCACAGAGCCCAGCTGAAGAGCTGCTTCTGGTTTTCCAACCTCAACACACCAGAGCAGAGGTTTGGAATGAGGCAGAAGGGCCACATTGGACTGGTGACATCCACAAAGCGAGACTGAGGTCCCCAGGATGCAGCAGCCATGTGCAGAGCCCACGTGTGAGCCAGACCTGGCTTGTAGGGACTGTACCTAATCCAGTTACAGTTTTGGGGGCATCCTGCCCCACTTTGGAGACAGCTGGCCTGGGACTTGTCTGTGACTGGCAGGATGCTCCAAGGTTCTGTGGGCAGCAGAGGCTTTGCTGGCTCTAGAAGGTGCCTGTTCGTGGGCTGGGAGAAGGGCCTGAGCAGGGCTTTGCTCTCCAGCCTGGGCAAGCCAGCAGCTGTGAGGGAAAGAGGGAAGAGGAAAGGGAAAGGCTTGATGCAGATCTGCTCGACCAGGGCTGTGGCAGCACCAGGATCTGTGTTAAGAACTGGCTTCCCCAAGTTTAGGAGGCTGAGAGATGTGTGGAATAAATTACTTGTGACACTGACTCCTACACTTCCAGACTCACGCGGGATTTAGCCACCAGACTCCCAGTTAAGTCAGCGCCAGTTATTAAGGTCAGGAGAAGTCGGGTGGCTAAATCCTATCTGGGGCTGCGGCACTGGGCTGTGCCAGTCTCTGGAGGCATCGTGGCGCTCTGGGGGCTGTGCCCCTTGGCACCGCATCCCAATAACCAGAGCAGCCTGGGAGTCAAATAAACAAATTATCCATTATTGCATCCAGCTCCTCCGAGGAGAGGAGAGGAGAGGAGAGGAGAGGAGAGGAGAGGAGAGGAGGGG